>CM077162.1:139641210-139741811 GCA_039583875.1 Platanthera guangdongensis | reverse complement strand
GGCAAACAACCGACTCAATCCAACCAGTACACGCCCGTGTGACACGCCCGTATCACGTGCCGTGTACCCGACATGCCCTCAGACACGCCGTGTCTGAGGCCGTGTGCCCTCAACGAAAATAATCACAAACAAAACCGAGACTTCACACGGCCTGGCACACGGCCTGGCACACGCCCGTGTTCATGGCCGTGTGCACCTGGACACACCCTGTCCCGCCAACACACCCTAGCTCGAACCGTCAAGTTGAGGTCGACGACCACTGACACGCCCTGTGACACGCCCGTGTCACAGGCCATATCCTCTCGACACTCGACACTCGACGATCGTCGAGATAAATTCGTCGACATCACGGTCGATCGTCGACACGGCCCCGACACGCCCAGCGACACGCCCGTGTCACAGGCCGTGTCCTCTGTGTCGACTCCGAATTTCGTCGACTGCCCGACTCGACACTACCTAGGCCTGACACGCCCTGGACCACGCCGTGTCCCAAGCCGTGTCACCCAAGCCTGAACCCGATGTTGCTCAAATGCTCCGCTTGATTTCGGGTGTTACAATCCTCCCCCCTTCAAATAATTTCGTCCTCGAAATTGACTCCAGCAGCCACAACATCATCAAAGCTTACACCTCAAACCTCCGCACAAACTAACAAACATACAACACAAACAAACATCCCTAACTTCCACTTGTGCATCATCAGCCACATAAGATCTCAACCACAAAACAACATAATTTATATATCTCTTCCCAAGCACAAGCGCACCAAGGTTTGTAGGTATTTACACCACCTGTTATTCATTACAAATATAGATATACACATAGTTGACATACACCACCATACTCATTCAGCAAGTTAGTCTTTAGTCATAGCTCCACAGGAGCTACTTCATGATCATCTCCGCTCAGCCTCCCGATTTTGAAATTTCATGATTAAGAGACAACTTAAACGCCCGAGGCTGAATTTCACCAACTGAACTTTGCGGCTCTTGTACTTCCATCGCATGAATCGAGATTGTGTCCGGGGTGCAGATGATTCGGCCACTTGCTTTTCCCTTTTCTTCATAGGATGCACCCATCTTTTTCTCACTCCTGGAGGGGCATTCCGACAAAATCTTGCTATATGTCCTTGCTGCCCACATTTATAGCAAATACGTGTATCCCACACGGTCTGACCATAAGTCGCCCCTGAAGAAACAGTCGACGGAGCTGATTCCGCCGGCCTAAATCTTTACTTCTCTTGTCGTCGAAACTCTGATTGATCCGATGGTGACATTTTATTACTCTGACTTCTCCGTTGCCCGTCTCTTATTCGCTTGTACTCGCTTCATATCCTTCTCCAAAGCTGGGCTGTATCGACCAACGCTTGGAAGCTTGGCTCACGGAACTCGAAAGTGCCAACCTCAATTCATCCCGAAATCCTTCATAAAACCGATTTGTCTTTCGCGCTTCCTCCGCAAAGGTAGATCCCGCATATCTCCCCAATCTTGTAAACTCATGCAGGTAAGTATCAATATCTCGCTCACCATGCACCAAGCGAGAATTCTCATTTCCATCGCAATCCTCTGCGACACTGGCACATACTTGGCTAAAATAGTTGGGAGAATTCCACCATTGAAACCTCCATTAAACCTCGACCTGCCAAGTGTGCACTTCAATCTCGTCCCACCACTCTCGTATCGCCCGCCAACAGAAAAGTGGCCAACATCACTTTCTGTTCCTCGACCGTCCGGATTGCAGTCAGGATCCTTTTACTCTTGCCAACCAATCTTCTTCCTGCGTTGGTGAAAGCGCTCCACCAAACGTAGGTGGATGAAGTGCATAAAACGTGACAATGAGTCGTCACGTGCTTGCACTTCCACCACCTCAGCAGCATGCTCTTGCCTTCCACCAGGCCTTGCCTGTCCAGTTTGGTTGTGCTTGTAACACTGCAAGCATGTCTCCGCCACCACCCGTATGGCCTCTGCCGAGGGAGGATCGACGCGGACGCGGCGCTTCCACGGTGCTGCACTCTCATCGACCGCTGGGGCTCAGACGGCCCAGCTCCATCCCTCGCCACCTATCAATGTACAGAAGACCATTAATCCTTCAAATCATAACGATACTTCTACATTGCCTACACACGCACGCACATCATGTGCATGATAACATTCCTAGTGGACATTCATGAGTTCATTTATGTTCTCTCCTCCCAAACAATCTCTACCTGGCTCTGATCCCACTTTGTAACGCCCCCAACCGTCAATGACATATAACAGTGGGTCCGGCCGGGGCCCCACGCCATATAGCACAGACAAGCGAAGGAATTACGTGTGGAAATCAAAATCTATGCATATCCTTAACTCATTCCATTCTAGCGCAGCATTTTTACTTGTTAGCATGAACTCAAACCAGAATGTCCACCAATATATAAATACCACATTTATATAACACCACCAGGAATGTATACAACTCACACACCCTGGCCTTATGGCCTTACAGGTTCCTCTTTACACAACAACAATTTTCGTACATCGGCACGCAGGCCGGCCACACATGAAATCCAAACACAGCTCTTCACATGACCTTCAAGGTCCAACAGCAGCAAGCTAGCCATTTCACTTAGTCCTTTCAATTCACGCCGCGACACCTGCAATGAGACATACACCAAAAAGCGGCAAAACAAAGTAACGGTCAGCATTTGGCTGACCCATTATAACGACCCTACCCCCTACCCGGGGTAGTGTTCCTTCCCTGTATACAGTGCTCAACAAGTATCATCAAACCGCATATATATATATCATTCTCTTAATTCCACTAGCAAACACATGACATCACAAACGCTGGAATCCACCAGACGTTCCGTGCACTCAGGGCACCTTCTTGGCGTACCGGAATCCACCAGTCATACACCGCTGATTCGAGGTTTTAACTTGTTGGTTGACGGCCATAGTCACCAATCTCGCAAGCTGGCGACATCCCGCCCAAACCAACGAGGTACACCCTCACAGCATCCAACAACCAGAGTCGGTCGACCCACAACATGTGGTGTAGCACGCGGGTTTATCTAAGCTCCCATGCAATGTCTACCCATCGACCCCCCTCCTAATCCGATCGACCCACACTATGTGGTGCAGCAACCCAGGTTTAACTCGGCTCCCCTAGCATTGCCACCCATCGATCCCTTCCTAACTAGATCAACCCACCCTAGTGGTGTAACAGTCGGGTTTATCACGAGCTCCCCAGGCATGTTACCAATTGAACATATCACAACAGGAGCTTTGCCAAAGCCTCCTCACAGTCAACATCACATCCATACGTCATCACAAGAGAAAACCATTTGCATCTCATCAAATCCACGGAGTCATCTCCGGTTTACCCATGAACATCACCAATCCAGACTACCGTTCCAGATGGGCTTCACACAGCATGCCTATGTCGTACTCCATATTTCCGCTCTAAATGTAGACTCAACAAAGGAATCTCTTCCGCAAATCCACCTCTTGGTGGAGGATTCCAAGCACATGCATAAAGGAAGGACTTCGATGTCCAAGAAGGAGATCGTACCCTTGAAGATCGCTTCGGCGCCATGAGTAGCCGGATGGAAATCACCCGCCTCGGCTCTGCCTTCACGAATCCGCTCCGGATCTTCGCTCCGCACATCCGCAGCTCCTACAACAGCTGGAGACCTCTGGAAGACTCCTCCTTCTCTCTCCCTTAGGCCTTTCTTCTTTCTCTCTTGGAATAAGATGAAGAAGAAGAGAGAAGAGAAGAGGGTTTTATCCTCTTTTTCTCGGCCTTCACCACACTCTGGACAGATCCCAGCCAATGGATCCAGGAAGAGGGAAAACAAACGGCTCATATTTGGCCAGAAAAGCTAAAACATGGCCTGACACGCCCTGTGACACGCCCGTGTCACAGGCCGTGTCCCTCTAAGCGACAGACAACCGACTAAATCCAACCAGTACACGCCCGTGTGACACGCCCGTGTCACGTGCCGTGTACCCGAACGCCCTCAGACACGCCCGTGTCTGAGGCCGTGTGCCTCAACGAAAATAATCCCAAACCAACCCGAGACTTCACACGGCCTGGCACACGGCTGGCACACGCACGTGTTCATGGCCGTGTGCACCTGGACCACACCCGTGTCCGCCAACATGCCCTAGCTCGAACCGTCGAGTTGAGGTCGACTACCACTGACACGCCCTGTGACACGCCAGTGTCACATGGCGTGTCCTCTCGACACTCGACACTCGACGATCGTCGAGTTAAATTCGGCGACATCACGGTCGATCGTCGACACGGCCCCGACACGCCCTGCGACACTCCGTGTTCGCAGGCCGTGTCCGCTGTGTCGACTCCGAATTTCGCGAACTGCCGACTCGACACTACCCAGGCCTGACACGCCCTGGGACACGCCCGTGTCCCAGGATGTGTCACCCAAGCCTGACCCGATGTTGCTCAAATGCTCCGCTTGATTTCGGGGTGTTACACATTTGTTGTATGACGCATTGTGTAAGATTTACACGGATCATAAGAGTTTGAAGTATGTCTTCACTCTGAAATAATTAAATTTGCACCAGCATAGATGGTTAGAATATATTACGAATTATGATGTAGAGATCTAATATCATCCGGGCAAAGCTAAAGTGGTAACTGATGCCTTGAGTAGAAAGTGTTGTGTTTTGAAATGGTGGAACAACACTTGTGCGTGCATCGAAAATGAACAAGAATCCCCAAAAGAACGTTCGAATTTAGCGATGAAAAATTGATCAAGAAGTAAAACTTGCTATAAATAAATTATCTTTGTAGGATTTAGTCTATACTCAACCTAGATGCTCCAGAAAAATCAGTCGGCCACTTAGAGGCTTGAGTACGGAGCGTAGAAAGTATATCCGCACCTCTATAGGAAATCAACACGATCGGTGAACCTGTAGCTACTTTTCGAACCAGCACAAGGTCGGGAGAGTACACTCAGCGTCTCAACAAACTGCTAGATCTGTTATAGGAGACGCGACTATGACACTCGTCGGGATCTTTTAGGTTTCTTGTCTTTTTTCACAGTGCGCCTCGTGTGCTTAGATAGAATAATCGCATGCTGTAGAAACCCTAAAACTTCTTATTCATAGTCCAAGGAATAAATAAGATATTTTTCGCGGCTACCCTCATACCCAGGACTTAGATTATAGAACATCAGTCAGACAACACTTGTCTCGACGAATCGTCAACTATCCATGGCATAAAAAACGAATCGTCGAGTATCATCACATACTCGATGAATCGTCGAGTATCCATAGGATACACAACAAACTCAACGCATCCTCAGCTGAGTCAATGCTTGACTCTGCAAAAGTGTTGAGTAGTCACACATGTTAGTCTTAAAGGTATCATCATCGTTCTTAGCTTTTAAGATGATATAATGACCAGAGTCCTTTAAAAATGAAGCTTCTGGGATCATAGGTTCTCACATTCAAGTCACTACATGACCTATGAAAGCAATTGAAGGATATAGTATTTTGAAAGTTGTGATTTTCTTCAATTATTTTGTTCATGATCAAGAATGTTTTTTCATTTTGTTCCTTGATTATGTGTTGTATCTCATGCTATGTTCAGGAAGATGCTCTTGGTCATGAATAGTAGAGCCCAGAGTTTTACTGATATCACATAATCTTATGTTTTCCCTTGCAATCATGGTAATCAAAGAGGAACATTGATCACCGAGTTAAGATTGCCATATTGATTAAAGTACATTGTACTTCTATAAATGTTGATAAATGGTTATCTTTTAATCATATGGATATGTATGCATGTGTATCTTATACATATTGAGTTCGACCTATACTTAGTTGTAACATTATTTGGATTGTGTTTAGTGTCTTTAATGTTCTCAACATGTCTTATGATGCTTAGATATGAGATGTGAAGATTTATCGTATCAATGTCAGCTATGTGATTATAGTTGAAAAGATATCTCTTGATAACAATAAATATTGTGATTCGTTGCTGATGTTTGTGCGTAAGAAATCTTCAAATCGAGATATTGTTTGTCCCCATCGTTTAGGTTATTATATTGGAGCGTCCCTTGGTATAGTGAGATTGTAATGCATGCAATATAAATGATGTAGTTATAAAACAATTCGCTTATGAGACCGAGAAAGATGAATATTATGTGAAAATGACACGGTCCAATTTCGCACAATATTTATAATATCATGTCACAAAGGATGAACTGGTCATCAAGATTCGTTACCTTGCTATCGTGTTGCTATGGCTACTATAATGTTCTAATACAGCCTATTATAGTCCATAATATAAGTTAACATATTATCACCAAGGCAACATGGTTCTTCTATAAGGTCACACCAAATGAAGGGGAACAATATCAGTTTGACTTTTGTTAGGTACTTGATTTCATACAACATGCGATCAAGAAACCAATAAGTGAGGATTTATAATGTCGTTTTGACATGCTTAGACAAGACAAGTTGTAATATTGTGCGACTATTAATCGACGAGATGAATTAGTTCATCAAGTTTTTGATAGTGAGCGACACAATTTCTTATCTCGATCAATCAAAGTAACATATTTAATTTTAGACTATACTTGAGCAAACTGAATGGTAGATCTTTACCAAAGATCAAAGCCCTAATTTATTGGGTGTAAATAATACCTTTGCTCAAGGATTGAGTGAGTAACAAAAACCAAAAGGGGAATAGGGTTCAGGTGTTGGGATCGGGCGATTCTTGGGCTTTTCCCGACGACGGCAGCAAGGGCGATTCCTGGGCTTGCCTGACGGCGGCAGCAAGCGACGATTCCTTGGAGCCACCCCAATGACGACTGAGTGTGTCCCTAGGGTTCTGGTTCCTGGTCTGCTCTGTCGAACTACTCGTGCTGGTGGAGCCCTTAGCCGATCCTAAGCCCTTGGCTACCTTGAATGGATCTTTTTTTCTCGTCTGTACTTCCGACGACTTAGAGTGGTTCAGCCACTTGGGGTCCTATCAATGGAGTAGTTCGATTAACTGTTTAGGTTCAAGTGACCCGAGTGGTGAGGCAGTCGTCCTCATAAGTGTCGTGGGATCGTCATCAACTTCATCACAACGACTCTTTTCCACCAAGAGATTTTTCTCAAGAGGTATAATCTTCCTATTCTTTGTGATGGTTGTTTGAGTTTTTTTACCTCTCTCTAGGAGCATCACCTCGGGCATGAGTTACGCATGATCTACAATAGCAATCACTCTAAGGGAATTTATTTAGTTAACTACTCTATCATAAAAGAAATAATAACACAATACAAGAACTTGGTATAATATATAAATGAAATGTATATAGTACTCTATTAATTAAATGAATTAAAACAACCAACAAACATACAATCCATAAGTCTGCAACTAGAGTTGATCATTCTGGTATTGTACACCCATATATCTAACATGGCCATCATGCTTTCTCTATGCAAGAGGCTTTGTCAGTGGATCCACAATGTTTTCCTCAGTTGGCACTCTGAAAATACTCACACCTACTCGATCGATAATCTCTCGAATTAGGTGGAACTGCCGAAGTATATGCTTGGAGCGCTGATGATATCTAGGTTCCGAAGCAAGTGCAATTGCACCGTTGTTGTCACAGTAGAGAACTACGGGATGAACAATACTAGGAACTACATCTAACTCACCGATGAATTTCTTAATTCATACAGCCTCCTTCGCTGCAGTTGCAGCGGCGATATACTCGCCCTTAGTTGTAGAATCAGCAACTGTCTCCTGCTTGGAAAGTTTCCAGCTAACAGCACCTCCATTAAGGAAAAATATGATACCTGAATGAGACTTTGAGTCATCTCTATCAGTCTAGAAGCTAGCATCTGTGTAACCCCTTACAACGAGCTCTTCCTCTCCACCAAACATAAATATTTTATCCTTAGACCTTCGCAGGTACTTCATTATATTCTTAACAGATATCCAGTGACTTTCCCCGAGAGCAGACTGATACCTGCTAGTCATGCTCAAAGCAAAAGAGTCATTGGGTTGAGCACATATCATTGTATACATGGTTGACCAAATTGCCAAAGCAGATGAAATCAACTTCATGCGATCCTTATCATCACAAGACTTATAACATTGGTCCTTAGAGAGACTCACACCATAAGATATGGGTAAGAATCCTTTCTTTGACTCAAGCATGCTGAACCGTTTCAACACCTTGTCAATGTACCTACTTTGGGTCAAACCCAACAACATCTTCGAGCTATCTCTATAGATCTTAATACCAAGTATATAAGTTGTTTCACCCAAGTCCTTCATAGAGAAGCAGTTCTCTAGCTTGTTCTTAACAACTTGCAGGGTCGTTTTATCACTCCCGATCAGCAGTATGTCATCAATATACAATATCAGGAACACAACAAATCTCCCACTAATCCTATTATAAACAAACGGTTCATCCTCGTTCTTGATAAAACCATACCCTTTGATCGTTTCATCAAAACGAAGATTCCAACTTCGAGAAGCCTGTTTTAATCCATAAATGGATCTCTGCAGATTGCATATTTTAGTTGCTTCACCTGGAGATACAAAACCTTCGGGTTGTATCATATACACTTCCTCAAGGAGGTTTCCATTTAGGAAAGCCATTTTGACATCCATCTTCCTGAAATCGTAGTCATAATAAACATCAATAGGAAGCAGAATTCTAATGGACTTAACTATGACAACAGGTGAAAAAGTCTGATCATAGTCAATAGCATGAATTTGCTTGAAACCTTTAGCCACCAGTCATGCTTTGAATGTTTGTACATTCTCATCCATGTTAGTCTTCTTCTTGAAGACCAACCTGCACCCTATGGTCGTACCACTTCAGGTGGTTCCACCAAGATCCAAACTTGGTTTTTGTACATTGATTCCATTTCATATTACATGGCCTCAAGCCACTTCTCGAAGTCTGGTCCACCCATAGCCTCTTGGTAGGTTACAGGCTCATCACTATTATCCATAAGCAACACATTACCTATTTGAGACATGAGAAATCCATATCTCTCAGGCTCAAACATTGGTCTACCATGTAACGCCCCGAAACACAAAGGAGCGACGGGTGACGTTTTGGCCCAGTTTTGGGTTCTGGCAGGAGGCACACGGCCTGGGACACGGGCGTGTCTCAGGGCGTGTCAGGCTGGTGTCGTCGAGTTGGTTGAGAGGTCGACGATTTTGGAGTCGACGATCGTCGAGCAGAGAACACGGCCTGTGACACGGGCGTGTCACAGGGCGTGTCAAGGCCGTGTCGACGATCGGCCCAAGATGTCGATGAATTTTCGCTCGACGTTGTGTCGAGACAGGGCACACAGCCTACGACACGGGCGTGTCGCAGGGCGTGTCGACCCGTGTCGACACTCAGCCCGTGTAGTCGATACTGCGATCGATGAAGTGTCGAGACATGGCACACGGCCTGCGACACGGGCGTGTCGCAGGGCGTGTCGACCCGTGTCGATACTCGTCTCGGGGAGTCAACGAATTTTGCTCGACGATGCGTCAACTGAAGGTACACGGCCTATGACACGGGCGTGTCCAAGGCCGTGTCATCAGGTTGACGATCTTCGCTCGATAATGTGTCTAGTGTCGAGACCGTGTACTCGGCCTAGAGCCCAGGCATGTTGAGGTAGACACGGGCAAGGACACGGGCGTGTCCAAGAACCCGTGCAGTGCTCGGGTTGTTTTCGGGGAAAATCGATGGGGTTACACGGCCGGCCACACGGCTGTGTCAGGTGGAACACCTGCGTGTCAGGTCGAACACGGGCATGTTCGATGCCCGTGTATTGTTCCAGGAGAGTCGATTTTGACGGCGAATGAGGCACACGGCCCTGGACACGGGCGTGTGCCAGGCCGTGTGCGATCCAGATTGCGCATTTCAGTCCCGAATCAAAGCCGTTCGTTTCTTTATTTTGTGATTCAACGGCTGGGGGTTGTTCCTGATGAGATATACCCGGGATTGGACTTAGAGACCCTCACTTTTCATGAGTTGTTATCTTTCTAAAACTTAGAGAGAGAGGAGAGCCAAGGAAGGAAGAAGAAGCTAGATCCGGCCATTGGAGGAGCTTCGAAGCTCCAAATTGTGAGCCGACTCCGGATCCACGGAGGCAAAGCTAGTGCGGTGCTTTTCATCCACTTACTTTTCCATGGCGCCAAATAAGACCGCTAGGGTAATGATTCTCTTCTTGAGCATGAGTAGCTCTCCTTCTTTGCATAGGAAGCCCGCTCTCGCGAGTTTGCGGTGAGTTGGAGGCGTTCCTTCGGGTAGATATGTGAAGTCCCCGTTGTTTAGAGTCCGTAAGCGAGAACGAACATAGACATGATGTGTGAAGCCTATCCGGACATGTTGGTCTGGATCGGTGATGTTGCATTGCATAAATGCCGGAGAAGACTCCGTGAGATTGGTGGTTTTTTTCGGGTTTTCTACACGGTAGATTGTAACAGGGAGCCTTGGGGACTAACCCTAAGGTGCACCCGGAAAAATGGGCTGATGCGTGATCTTGCCAACATGGAGGCCTGAGAGCCAACTTGAACATAACCGAGTTATGTGAAATTGTGTGACGAAAATGGGACTCGGGAGAAGTTTGACCTGCGCAAATGGCTTAAATTGTCGTTGCGACGTGAGCACGGGTTAGATGGAACCGTACCCATATCTATGTCGTTCAGGTTAAAGAGACCTAAGGTTACATGGCACTTGCCGTTGGCATAGATGAGATTCTTCGGCGGTCTATGGCTTAAATTGACGTGACCCATGCCGAGAAGACAAACTGCTCATGTGTTTGGCCGTCAAAGTGGCGGTGGTGGGTCCGGAATGTCTATGGCTTTAACTAACGTGACATCGACCGGTTCACCAAGAATGTGCCCTGAGTGCACGGGGTGTGTGGCCGTGTGAGCCTACTCCTGTGATGTAATGAATATTATTATATTGCTCGCTTGTGCTAAATAAACTGCAGGGAAGGAGCATCGCCGCCCCGAGTTGGGGGCGGGATCGTTATAATTTGATCAACATTGCTGACCGTTGCCTTTTTGTTTGCCACCGTGCGGTGGTTATGTTGCTTGCAGGTGCGGCTGGACCAAGCGGTCAATAGCGGGCTAAAGCCCAAATTGCAAAGCCGGCCCTTGAAGGCCTATTTGGAGGGTTTACTGCTTTATTCATGTATGACCGGCCTACGTGCCGTGGTTTGTAAATCATGTAACATTAAGTAAACCATTTTGTAAGGCCTTAAGGCCAGTACTGCTGTATGTACTTCATTCCTGGTTGGATATTTTAGTGGACATTCATGCTTTAGTGCTGGGTTCTTTATTGCAACTTTTATAAACTGCTTCCGCCAGAATGCTCTGTGTAGGACGTTATGATTGGTTGGATGGTTTCCATGAGTAACCACCCGGTTTGTCTGTGGCATACTGCGTAGGGCCCCGGCCGGATCTACTGCTATATGCTATGCGACGGATAGGGGGGTGTTACAATTTGGTATCAGACTACTGGTTTTGGTCGGGCTTAAAATGAATTCGTGGACGAATTCTTTTTAAGGGGTGGTGAGCACATTGTGTGCGTCATCGTTATAACGGTAAAAGAACCTATGAATGTCCACTTATGAATGACAATACACGTGTTTGAGGAACCTGCGTGTTCCTATACTTGCTGTTTGCAATTTTATTTGGTCGCTTAATGGTGTTTTGTACCACTATAGGTGACCAGAAGCAGTGCTGGACAGCCAGAATGTCCGGTTTTTGAGGAGCATAGTGCACCCAGTGAGGTGTTTGAGACTCCTCCTTTGTATGAAACCGTTAGAAGGATCGTAGAAGCGGTGTTTGTTGTGATGGGTGCACAGCATGGAGGAAACGTACAACCCTGCGCCCCTATTGTGTCTTCAACGCCGGTGGGCGTGATGCAGCAGATGACCTTTGGTAGACAGTCAGGGCAGCAGCTGAATATGCATTTAGTGCAGGGAGCGCACACAGTTGAGGAATATTTGCAAGCATATCTTATGATAAGCTGCTACCCATGCTTTGAGTTGGATAATGAGCAAGCTACAGTCGATAGATTTTATAATGGCCTGCGCACCGAGTTACGAGTTCTACTGCTAGGACCAAAGTTATTGGGATTCCGAGCATTGGTGGAATCAGCTGGATCATTGGAGGCAGATTTGAGGAAGACCCTCCCGATGCCAGCGACCATGGTATCAAACTATGCAAGCCCCATAAGAGTTGCATCCGTTGGAATGCTGGAAAAAGGGGCTATGACATCGACTAGCAAAGCTACTTACACATGTTTTACTTATGGAAAGAAAGGACACTTTGCCCGAGACTGTTGGAAAGGTGCTAAGAAGGCCATGAAAGCTATGTCAGGAGCAGTCAAGGACTCTAGTGCAAAGGAGACGGCATTCAAAGTGCCGAGCACCTCAAAGTCTGTATATCGAAAATGGTATAAGAAGCATAGAACTCCGGGTCCAGCTCCTTCTGGTGCTTCTGGGCCACTACGGGTCAAACCCCGGGCACATGTTTCAACTGTAGGGAGCCGGGGCATTATGCCTGTGAGTTCCTAAAGCCCTGGAGGAAGCACGCCATCGTGACGACAGGTATGGTTTAAAGATAGTTTTGCCTTAAACACTTGTCGCCCTTGTGCATGTTAGCTTAGAACTACTGGTGCTAAGCCTTGTTATGACTTTACTTTATTTGCGAGAGCACCGTTCATTTAGGGAGCTTTGCATTCCTTTATTAGGAATTATATTGTGCATCGGAGTACCTCCTTCGATGGTAAGTGACAAATTGGATGCGTTATATTCCAATGGTGCTCATTGTGCGCGGGTAGAATTTGTTGCGCTTAGTTTTGGATTGGGAATCAGGAGTTCGATCTGCAAGCATCGTTACCTCCGTTGGTGGAGTTCGACATTATAGTTGGCATGCACTGACTCTCGGAGCAGCAAGCCTATATAGATTGCGGTAGCAAGGAAGTCAAGCTGGGAGCAAGTCGTGAGACGACCCTTACGAGCTCGAAGTGGTCGAGCAAGACGTTGGTGTCTGCTCTTCAGGTGGTGAAGGCGGTTTGTGCTGGTGTAGAGCTGTTCTGTACACTAGTGGAGGTTGCAAAGTCGAAGCCGGCTTTAATTAATATTTTAGTGGTAACGGAGTACCCTGATGTGTTCCCTAGAGATATTCCTGGAGCCCCGCCTCGATGGGAGATAGATTTCATGTTTGGGCTAGTACCAGGTGCAAAGCCTGTGTCACGCTCTCCATATCGGCTAGCGCCTAAGGAAATGGCGGAGCTGAAGGTGAAACTTTTAAAAGTTGTTGGAGAAAGGGTATGTGCGTCCAAGTCATTCGCCTTGGAGCGCACCGACCCTCTTTATTAAGAAGAAGGACAGAAGCTTGAGGCTATGTATTAATTATCGGGAGCTCAACAAGTTGACGGAAAAGAACAAGTACCCAATCCCAAGGATCGATGATCTTTGTGATCAGTTGGTCGGGCCAACGACGTACTCTAAATTAGATAAGGGAGAGTGATATCCCTAAGATAACGTTCAGTACAGGATACGGGCGCTACGAGTTTACGGTCATGCCGTTTGGGCTGACTAATGCGCCGTCAGTGTCCATGGATTTGATGAACAGGACCTTCCGAGAGTACTTGTACCATTTTGTGATCGTCTTCGTCGATGATATTCTGGTGTACTCGCAGAGTAAGGAAGATCACTTCAAGCATCTTCTTTTGGTTTTGGAGACGATAAGGAAGAGTTAGTTGTATGCCAAGTTCTCGAAATACAAGTTTTGGTTATCCTCAGTATCGTTCCTCGGTCATATAGTGAGTGGGGAGGGTATTCTAGTGTATCGGGCGAAGATTATTGCGATGCGGGAGTGGCCTGAGCTTTCTAAGGTAGCGAGAGTCTGGAGCTTTCTGAGGCTTGCCGGCTATTACAGGCGCTTCGTAGAGAACTTCTCGCGGATAGCGTTACCCCTCACTACTTTGATGAGGATGGAGCAGAAGTTCTTTTGGACGCCGGAGTGCGCGCGAGCTTTTGAGGAGTTGAAATGTCGGTTGACCACGACGCTTGTGCTGACTTCGCCGAGTGGGACCGAAGGCTATGAGATTGAATAGCGATGCTTCGTGCAACGGTTTGGGTTGCGTGCTACTGCAACACGGAAGTGTAATAGCTTATGGCGCGAGACAGCCAAAAGTGCACGAGAGGAACTATCCTGTCCATGACTTGTTGTTAGCGGCCGTGAATTTTGCCTTGAAGCCGTGGAGGCGTAATTTTGTACGGTGTGCAGATGGATATCTACGCCGGTCACAAGAGCATGAAGTATCTGATTGATCAGAAGGATCTGAATATGTGGCAGCGTAGATGGATGGAGTTCTTGGGAGACTATACATTCAAGATCCACTACGTGCCTGGCAAAGGGAATGCGGTTGCGAACGCGTTGAGTCGTCGAGCCCCAGCTCGAGCCAATTTGCTATCGGTGCATGATGAGTGGTTGGTACGGGAGTTGGAGGTGTGGGAGATTGTTTGTGTGGATAGGCAATCAAGTGTTGAAGCAGTTTTGAATTGGACTGAAGTCCAGTATTGATTGTTAAAACTCCAAAATTATTTACGGTCACGCGGCGACCCGGCGGTTTTATTTAAGAAAAAGGCGAAGTGATTTTATTTAGAAAACGGGGCGCGCGTATTTATTTATTTGGATATAAAACAGTTTAGATCGAGTTTTAACGAAAGGAGGCAAGTGCACCTATCGTGAGTAGTACAGGATATTCCGGGTGGAATATCGAGGTCGTATTGTTCTCGGGTCCGGTTCGATTATTTCTATTCTTCCCTGGAGGGGACTATTATTTTACCGATAATACTTGTCGGGTATTTATATATAATAAAAGAAAGGCAGAAAACATAAAAAGAAAGCATAAAAAGAAAGCTTGAAGGTGGTGCCGATGAAGAGCTTAGCTCGATGGCACCGAAAAAACAATTGAACTAAAATAGACTTTAAATAAAAAGAGCTCCTAAATTTCTAATTAATTAAGGCGGAGACTTGGCCGTGGAGGTTCCACTAAAATGAGCTCACCTATCTCAAGGACTATCGCTCACCTGAACGCTAAGACTATTCGACCGAACGTTAGTCCGACGAAGGATTCCTCTTAACGCCCGCACTACGCTAAGACCCCGCTATTGGGTGGGGAACCCAATCCGGTAGAGTTGGCGCGCCTCCTCTCTCGAGGGTTAGTGCGGAACTCTCTTTGCCAAGGGGTGATCTGTCCATACGCACGGCCTCTTGGCGAGCGTATGGAAAACGGAAATAGGGCCCACACATCGATATGTGGTCCTACGCGTCGTTAACCCCGGACAAACCTTAAGTACTTTTAATTAATTAGATAGATTAGACCTTTAATTATTTTAAGCTATTTTATCTGTCCCAATGCTCTTCGATGTCGAGGGCTAAGAACGATTAGCAACTCATCGGAATGGGGACGGCTTGCGAGAAAAGCGGAAAATAAAGCAGTAAAGAAAGCAGTAAATGAAAGCAGTAAAATGAAAGCAGAAAAGGAAAGCTGAAAATTGCAAGTCCTACTCAAACGAGTAGGACTGAAGAAAGCAGTAAATTGCGAGTCCCGGCGCAAATGCGTGGGCGGGAGAAAGAAAGCGGTAAAACACACACGCAAGTCCTACTCAAATGAGTAGGAGAAAATAAATACGGGTCCTACTCAACCGAGTAGGACAAAATAAATGCAACGCACGCACACTCTCTCTCGACATAAAGTAAACACACTCACTCTACAGGAAGTAAAACACACGCACACGACAGAATTGAAATAAAGCAAAGCGCCATTTAACTCTTAACGAGTAGGCGGAAATAAATGCGCACAAGTACAGAAAAATGTAAAAAATAACAAAAC
Organism: Platanthera guangdongensis; assembly: GCA_039583875.1. Classification (NCBI taxonomy): domain Eukaryota; kingdom Viridiplantae; phylum Streptophyta; class Magnoliopsida; order Asparagales; family Orchidaceae; genus Platanthera; species Platanthera guangdongensis. The sequence goes on along the minus strand of CM077162.1, from coordinate 139,725,943 downwards.
CTAAGTTGACGAAAAATTAAAACAACTGCATTTCTAACGCTAGAATGCGGTAGAAATGCATAAAAAGCTGAAATAAAAATTAAACGGGAAGAAAGGTTTGCAAATAAACGCAAAAATGCAAGTGATCGAAAAATAAAAATGAATACATTTCTACCGCTAGAATGCGGTAGAAATGCATAAAAAGAGAACGAAAAAAATAAATAAGGAAAAAGTTAAGATGAAAAACTAAGTGCGCGAAAAATTAAAACGACTATATTATCATTCCTAAAACTCCGTAAAAGTGATTAAAAAGTGAAAATAAAGCGAAAAGAACGAAAAAGTTTTACATCCTAAAAAGAAAAATCTAAGTTAGAAGAAATAAAAATCACCTTGAAATCATTTTTACGGGTTTATAACAATGAAATGGAAAGCTGTAAAAACCTAAGTTAACAAAACTTAAGAACACAAAATTATGAAGTTATACTCATACACACACACACCCATTACAAAAGAAGGAAATAGAAGTTAAAACAAGGAATAAATAAGATTGCAAGGGGTGGGCGCATAGATGAAGTCCAAAACATAGAAATGAGAAAGAAAACTACATTTTTATTATGTCAAAAAAAACTATTACAAGGATAGTACAAAAATAAAAGAGAGAGAGAAAGAGAAAACCCCATTCCATAGGTTGGAAATCCATCTACGCAGCACCTCCCCTTACAAAATGGAACCCAAAAGGGGAACAGAAATCCAAAGCAGAAGCTCTGAATTTATAGAAAAAATTTACATGGGTCACGCCCTTGGTCACGGGCGTGACAGGGGGCGTGACAGTACTATTTGAGAAGGCGGCCGACGATTTGACGGGAAAGTTGACTTCGGCTGGACACGTGGCGGTCTCGCAGTGGTCACGCCCCAGGTCACGGGCGTGACTCTGGGCGTGTCAAGCAGGTGGATCTGGGCGCGGTGTGCGCCGAAAGTCTTCGGACAGGTCTTGTCGGTCAGGCGCAGTGGTCACGCCCCAGGTCACGGGCGTGACGCTGGGCGTGACGGTTGGTGTCGACACTCGACGAATGTCGAGCGGAAAATGTCGAGTTGAAAATCGTCGAGCGGAAATTGAGTCACGCCCCAGGTCACGGGCGTGACTCTGGGCGTGACTGTTGGTGTCGACACTCGACGATCGTCGAGATGAATTCGTCGAGTGGAGTGACACAGGCTTGGGTCACGCCCCGTGTCGGGTGACACGGGCGTGACCCCGGGCGTGTCAGGCTTTGCACTTCAAAATTTTGCTGATTGACGGAGTTTGTCGTGTCACGCCCTGGTCACGGGCGTGACCAATATGTCACGGGCGTGACATGTCAATTTTGGCAGATTTTTGATTTTTTCCTGAAAAATAAAATAAAATAAGTTAGTATAATATTTACAAAAATAGGAGCATTTTATTGAATAAAAATAAGTAAAAACGACAAAAATAAATGAAAACAACTAAATTAATGTACACAAAAATAGGTATATTTACAATTCATCAAATACCCCATACTTAAGCTTTTGCTATTCCAGAGCAAAAGTTGGAGATGAACTTATAAGGAATAAAAGAAATCCTAAGTTTAGCTACCGCTTGAATTAATTAAAAGTAAGATCAAAATAAACATCCGGGGTTAAAGAATTAAATCCTAATTTATGAAATGTTATGAATAGAGGAAGAGTTTCAAAGAGACTTCTAGAAAAAATAAAATAGAAAGCAAAAATTGATTTTTGTTAGTTTAACAAAGATGGATTGGATTTATACAAAAAAACTTAGCTTAAAAGAAGTTAAAGGAAATAATGCAATTTAAAAATTATGCTCTCAAAAAATTTTAAATTAAGTCTAGAATCATTGAAATAAGATAGGTGGTTTGGTGGTTTATGAAGAAGGCTTGAATATTGAGGCGAGGCAATTTTTTCTCGAACCTCCAATTTTTTTTCTTTTTGGATAGTTAGGAAAATGAAATCTTATTTTCCTAACACATAAATTTTTTTTTTCTTTCTTCATAAGGATAAAATTAACCCAATGTATATTTGTAGGAGTAATGAATTTTATCCTCTTACTCCATATATAATCTTTTTAAATTATTGGGTGCCTATGTTTACGGAACGAAATCTTATTCCCATTGACATAGGATCTTTTAAGGGATAGGGGGGGAATCATGTCAAAGTAAGACATGAAAAAAAAAGGAAGTGGGTTTATTTTTTCAAAAAGAAAACTAGATTTTAATAAAAAGGTTTTGAGAGCAACCTTTTTAAAATGAACGTTCCAATGTTTCTAAAAACATGAAGTAGAAATAATTGAAATCCATGGATGTTATTTTCTAACATAAAAACGAGCTTCTATTTATAAAATTAGAAGTGGTGGTGAAAAACAAGTTCCCTATTATAACGAAAAGACATAAAAAAAAATCTTTATATCTTAACCCCAGACACTTAAATCTATCGAACTTTAATTAATAAACGAATAGTAACAAAGAATAACTAAAATTCGCATATAAATTAACTCGAAACTAGATTTTTGGAAAGCAAAAAGGGTTAAGATATGGTATATTCGAATTATTTTGTTACATAATTTAACAAAACATTTTTTTGGAATTTTTAGAGTTTTATCATTTTTTTTGTTTTAATTATTATCTTTTTAGGATTTTTTAGATTTTTTATCTTTTTAGGGTTTTTGGGTTTTTCTAATTTTTTTGATTTTAGTTTTTGAGGATAAATTATTTACAAGAATGAGGAGAGAAAGAAGAGTTATTTACAAAGAAGATAGGGGGGGAAAGAGAGATTTTTACAAAAAATGTACAAAGTAAAAACTCGAATGCAGCCCCGCGAACAGACTCTTATTTGAATGGTTGGTTCGATGAGTCGACCGTCGCGGGCAGGCAAGACACAAGTTTTTACAAAAAAAGAAGAGGGGGGAAGAGAGATTTTTTTTGTTTTGAAGTTTAAGTTTTATGAAAATAAAAACAAGGAAAAAAAATTTTTTTTAGGTTTAAATTTTTTTGATGTTTTTGTAATTTTATGCGTTTTTGTAAAGTGCAGAAATAAAGAAATACGAAAACACCCCCATACTTAAACCCAACATTGTCCCCAATGTTGCAATCTAAGTATGCGGAACAAATAATATACAAAATATAATAAGTAAAAAAAGAAAAAAGGGAGGGTTGGAGCTTCCCTTAGATGAGTCCGGGAAGGCGCAGGTTGAAACCCTGCATTATTTAGAAGAAAAAGCAAAAAGATAACAGAAAAAACAGAAAAAGGATAAACTCGGCCTAAAGTGTGCGGGCGGTAGGGGGCATGTGCGTGGGCGACTCGAAAGGTAGCTAAGGCCTTAGCGACCATTGCGTGATAAATTTGTGATCCCCTAGCGCGTACAATAACGGAAGCGTGCCGAAGCAAAATGAAACGAAAATAAAACAAAGTAAATAAAAGAAGTTAAAGAAAATATATATAGATTTATTAATATCACATTATATATTTTTTGGTGTTTTTAAGTAGATTTTTTTTATTTTTTAGTTGGTTTTTAGTTTTTAGTTTTTTTTTTTGAGTTTTTTAAGTATTAAGTTTTTCTCTTTCTTTTTTTTTATGTTTGTTTTTTTTTGAAGTTTTTAGATTTTTTGTTAGGTTTTTGGTTTTAGAGTTTTTTTTTTGTGTTTGTTTGTTTTTAGATTTTTTTTGATTTTTGGTTTTTGGATTTGTAGGTTTTTTAGAGTTTTTAGATTTTTTAAGTTTTAAACTTTTTCAAGTTTTTTGAGTTTTTTGGTTTTTAAGATAGTTTTTTTTTTGTTGTTGTTTTGTTTTGGTAGTAGAAAATGACGTCATTTCAAAAAGTATTTTATAAATAATAATAATAATAATAATAATATATATTTTTTTAAGTTAGTTTTTTTTTGTTTTGTTTTTAAGTAGTTTATTATTATTATTATATATAGTTTTTTTATAATAAGGTAAAATTAATAAATTTCCAGGGTTCAAAATAACGAAACGACAATTCCCCGGCAACGGCGCCAAAAACTTGATTGTTAAAACTCCAAAATTATTTACGGTCACGCGACGACCCGGCAGTTTTATTTAAGAAAAAGGCGAAGTGATTTTATTAGAAAACGGGGCGCGCGTATTTATTTATTTGGATATAAAACGGTTTAGATCGAGTTTTAACGAAAGGAGGCAAGTGCACCTATCGTGAGTAGTACAGGATATTCCGGGTGGAATATCGAGGTCGTATTGTTCTCGGGTCCGGTTCGATTATTTCTACTCTTCCCTGGAGGGGACTATTATTTTACCGATAATACTTGTCGGGTATTTATATATAATAAAAGAAAGGCAGAAAACATAAAAAGAAAGCATAAAAAGAAAGCTTGAAGGTGGTGCCGATGAAGAGCTAGCTCGATGGCACCGAAAAAACAATTGAACTAAAATAGACTTTAAATAAAAAGAGCTCCTAAATTTCTAATTAATTAAGGCGGAGACTTGGCCGTGGAGGTTCCACTAAAATGAGCTCACCTATCTCTAGGACTATCGCTCACCTGAACGCTAAGACTATTCGACCGAACGTTAGTCCGACGAAGGATTCCTCTTAACGCCCGCATTACGCTAAGAACCCCGCTATTGGGTGGGGAACCCAATCCGGTAGAGTTGGCGCGCCTCCTCTCTCGAGGGTTAGTGCGGAACTCTCTTTGCCAAGGGGTGATCTGTCCATACGCACGGCCTCTTGGCGAGCGTATGGAAAACAGAAATAGGGCCCACACATCGATATGTGGTCCTACGCGTCGTTAACCCCGGGCAAACCTTAAGTACTTTTAATTAATTAGAAAGATTAGACCTTTAATTATTTTAAGCTATTTTATCTGTCCCAATGCTCTTCGATGCCGAGGGCTAAGAACGATTAGCCACTCATCGGAATGGGGACGACTTGCGAGAAAAGTAGAAAATAAAGCAGTAAAGAAAGCAGTAAATGAAAGCAGTAAAATGAAAGCAGTAAAGGAAAGCTGAAAATTGCAAGTCCTACTCAAACGAGTAGGATTGAAGAAAGTAGTAAATTGCGAGTCCCGGCGCAAATGCGTGGGCGGGAGAAAGAAAGCGGTAAAACACACACACGCAAGTCCTACTCAAATGAGTAGGAGAAAATAAATACGGGTCCTACTCAACCGAGTAGGACAAAATAAATGCAACGCACGCACACTCTCTCTCGACATAAAGTAAACACACTCACTCTACAGGAAAGTAAAACACACGCACACGACAGAATTGAAATAAAGCAAAGCGCCATTTAACTCTTAACGAGTAGGCGGAAATAAATGCGCACAAGTACAGAAAAATGTAAAAAATAACAAAACCTAAGTTGACGAAAAATTAAAACAACTGCATTTCTACCGCTAGAATGCGGTAGAAATGCATAAAAAGCTGAAATAAAAATTAAACGGGAAGACAGGTTTGCAAATAAACGCAAAAATGCAAGTGATCGAAAAATAAAAATGAATACATTTCTACCGCTAGAATGCGGTAGAAATGCATAAAAAGAGAACGAAAAAATTAAATAAGGAAAAAGTTAAGATGAAAAACTATGTGCGCGAAAAATTAAAACGACTATATTATCATTCCTATAACTCCGTAAAAGCGATTAAAAAGTGAAAATAAAGCGAAAAGAACGAAAAAGTTTTACAACCTAAAAAGAAAAATCTAAGTTAGAAGAAATAAAAATCACCTTGAAATCATTTTTACGGGTTTATAACAATGAAATGGAAAGCTGTAAAAACCTAAGTTAACAAAACTTAAGAACACAAAATTATGAAGTTATACTCATACACACACACACCCATTACAAAAGAAGGAAATAGAAGTTAAAACAAGGAATAAATAAGATTGCAAGGGGTGGGCGCATAGATGAAGTCCAAAACATAGAAATGAGAAAGAAAACTATATTTTTATTATGTCAAAAAAAAACTATTACAAGGCTAGTACAAAAATAAAAGAGAGAGAGAAAGAGAAAACCCCATTCCATAGGTTGGAAATCCATCTACGCAGCACCTCCCCTTACAAAATGGAACCCAAAAGGGGAACAGAAATCCAAAGCAGAAGCTCTGAATTTATAGAAAAAATTTACATGGGTCACGCCCTTGGTCACGGGCGTGACAGGTGGCGTGACAGTACTATTTGAGAAGGCGGCCGGCGATTTGACGGGAAAGTTGACTTCGGCTGGACACGTGGCGGTCTCGCAGTGGTCACGCCCCAGGTCACGGGCGTGACTCTGGGCGTGTCAAGCAGGTGGATCTGGGCGCGGTGCGCGCCGAAAGTCTTCGGGCAGGTCTTGTCGGTCAGGCGCAGTGGTCACGCCCCAGGTCACGGGCGTGACGCTGGGCGTGACGGCTGGTGTCGACACTCGACGAATGTCGAGCGGAAAATGTCGAGTTGAAAATCGTCGAGCGGAAATTGAGTCACGCCCCAGGTCACGGGCGTGACTCTGGGCGTGACTGTTGGTGTCGACACTCGACGATCGTCGAGATGAATTCGTCGAGTGGAGTGACCCGGGCTTGGGTCACGCCCCGTGTCGGGTGACACGGGCGTGACCCCGGGCGTGTCAGGCTTTGCACTTCAAAATTTTGCTGATTGACGGAGTTTGTCGTGTCACGCCCTGGTCACGGGCGTGACCAATATGTCACGGGCGTGACATGTCAATTTTGGCAGATTTTTGATTTTTTCCTGAAAAATAAAATAAAATAAGTTAGTATAATATTTACAAAAATAGGAGCATTTTATTGAATAAAAATAAGTAAAAACGACAAAAATAAATGAAAACAACTAAATTAATGTACACAAAAATAGGTATATTTACAATTCATCAAATATGACCTGGCTGATCGGATTCAGCAGGCTTTGGATATGGATGTCCATATGAAGCAGTTCATGGTAGAGGCTCTGGATGGGTCAAATTCCCAATTCGTTGTGGAGGACGGATTGCTTTGTAAAGACGGTCATCTGTGCGTCCCAAGTGTGGGCAATTTGCAGGTGGAATTGTTGTACGAGGCACACCATACCAAGTACTCGATTCACCCGGGGAGCACAAAGATGTACCGCGATGTGAAGAAACTGTTTTGGTGGCCTGGTTTGAAGAAAGATGTGGCGCTCTACGTAGCGAAGTGCCAAACTTGCGCCTTGGCATAGGTGGAGTGCCAAAAGTCGGGAGGATTTCTTAAGTCCTTGCCTATTCCGGAGTGGAAATTCGACGACATCTCTATGGACTGTGTGCACGGTTTGCTAAGGTCGCAAAAGGAGAACGATGCCATTTGGTGGTCGTAGATCAGTTAATGAAGGTGTCGCATTTCATTCCATATAGGAAGGATGATCCGGTGGAGAAGTTGGCAAAAACTATATGTGGTTAATATAGTACGACTTTACGGTGTGCCCCGCAGCATCGTGAGTGACAGAGATGTGCGGTTCACGTCCAATAATTGAAGGCTTGTGCAGCAAATGTTGGGGACAGAGTTAAAATTCAGCACAGCCTTTCATCCGCAAACAGATGGGCAGACCGAGAGGGTCAATAGAACTATGGAAAGAATGCTCCGCATTTGTGTCTTGGACTTTGGGAAGCAATGGGAAGACCATCTTTTTATGGTAGAAGATGTCGCACGCCGTTGTCCTGGCTGGAAATTGGTGAGTCAAGTTGTATAAGCGATTCGAAGTGGAGGATGCTACTTCTTTGGTGAGAACCATTCGGGAGAGGTTGCTTATCGCTCAGGACCGGCAAGCAAAGTACTATAATGCCAAACACAGGAACGTGGAGTTCACTGTGGGCGACTATGTGTACTTAAAAGATCAAGCCGTTCAAGGGTGTCTCGCGGGTGCGGCGATTGAAAAAGCTAAGCCCGAGGTACCTTGGGCTGTTTGAGGTTCTGGAGCGGGTTGGTGAAGCATGCTTATCAATTGAAGCTTTCAGTGGAGCTTAGTGGTTTACATGATGTATTCCATATTTCGGTGCTAGCCTACGCGAGTGATCGCGGTCGATCAAGCGTCGGTTGATAGTGGGCTGACGACAAAGGTCAAGCCCGTGCGAATTAAGGACTCGGAGGTCAAGCGGCTACGCAATAAAGAGATCAGGATGGACAAGGTCCGGTGGGACAATTGCGGTCGTGAGGAGCTCTCTTGGGAGCGAGAGCATACTATGCTTTACGAGTATCCGGAGTTGTTCCGCTCAGGTACAAATTTTGTTTTTGTACATGTCTTTCCTTTATATAATTTCGTGGACGAAATTCTTTTAAGAGGGGGAGAGTTGTAACGCCCCAAAACTCAAAGGAGCGACGGGTGACGTTTTGGCCAAGTTTTGGGTTCTGGCAGGAGGCACACGGCCTGGGACACAGGCGTGTCTCAGGGCGTGTCAGGCTGGTGTCGTCGAGTTGGTCGAGAGGTCGACGATTTTGGAGTCGATGATCGTCGAGCAGAGAACACGGCCTGCGATACGGGCATGTCGCAGGGCGTGTCAAGGCCGTGTCGACGATCGGCCCAGGGTGTTGATGAATTTTCGCTCGACGTTGTGTCGAGACAGGGCACACGGCCTGCGACACGGGCGTGTCGCAGGGCGTGTCGACCCGTGTCGACACTCAGCCCGTGTAGTCGATACTGCGCTCGACGAAGTGTCGAGACATGGCACACGGCCTGCGACACGGGCGTGTCGCAGGGCGTGTCGACCCGTGTCGACACTCGTCCCGGGGAGTCAACGAATTTTGCTCGACGATGCGTCAACTGAAGGTACACGGCCTAGGACACGGGCGCGTCTAAGGCCGTGTCATCAGATCAACGATCTTCGCTCGACGAAGTGTCTAGTGTCGAGACCATGTACCCGGCCTAGAGCCCAGGCATGTTGAGGTAGACACGGGCAAGGACACGGGCGTGTCCAAGAACCCGTGCAGTGCTTGGGTTGTTTTCGGGGAAAATCGATGGGGGTACACGGCCGTGTAAGGTGGAACACGGGCGTGTCAGGTCGAACACGGGCGTGTTCGATGCCCGTGTGTTGTTCCAGGCGAGTTGATTTTGACGGCGAATGAGGCACACGGCCCTGTACACGGGCGTGTGCCAGGTCGTGTGTGATCCAGATTGGGCATTTTAGTCTCGAATCAAAGCCGTTCGTTTCTTAATTTTGTGATCCAACGACTGCGGGTTGTTCCTGATGAGATATACCCGGGATTGGACTTAGAAACCCTCACTTTTCATGAGTTGTTATCTTTCTAAAGCTTAGAGAGAGAGGAGACCCAAGGAAGGAAGAAGAAGCTAGATCCGGCCATTGGAGGAGCTTCGAAGCTCCAAATCGCGAGCCGTCTCCGGATCCACGGAGGCAAAGCTAGTGTGGTGCTTTTCATCCGCTTACTTTTCCATGGCACCAAAGAAGACCGCTAGGGTAACGATTCTCTTCTTGATCATGAGTAGCTCTCCTTCTTTGCATAGGAAGCCCGCTCTCGCGAGTTTGCGGTGAGTTGGAGGTGTTCCCTCGAGTAGATATGTGAAGTACCCGTTGTTTAGAGTCCGTAGGCGAGAACGGACATAGGCATGATGTGTGAAGCCTACCCGGACATGTTGGTCTGGATCAGTGATGTTGCATTGCATAAATGCCGGAGAAGACTCCGTGCGATTGGGGTTTTTTTTCGGGTTTTCTACACGGTAGATTGCAATAGGGAGCCTTGGGGACTAACCCTAAGGTGCACCCGGAAAACTGGGCTGGTGCGTGATCTTGCCAACATGGAGACCTAAGAGCCAACTTGAACATAACCAAGTTATGTGAAATTGTGTGACGAAAATGGGACTCGGGAGAAGTTTGACCTGCGCAAATGGCTTAAATTGTCGTTGCGACGTAAGCACGAGTTAGATGGAACCGTACCCATATCAATGTCGTTCGGGTTAAAGAGACCTAAGGTTACGTGGCACTTGCCGTTGGCATAGATGAGAGTCTTCGGCGGTCTATGGCTTAAATTGACGTGACCCATGCCGGGAAGACAAACTGCTCATGTGTTTGGCCGTCAAAGTGGCGGTGGTGGGTCCGGAATGTCTATGGCTTTAACTGACATGACATCGACCGGTTCACCAAGAATGTGCCCTGAGTGTACGGGGTGTGTGGCCGTGTGAGCCTACGCCTGTGATGTAATGAATATTATTATATTGCTCGCTTGTGCTAAATAAACTGCAGGGAAGGAGCATCGCCGCCCCGAGTTGGGGGCGGGATCGTTATAATTTGGTCAGCATCGCTGACCGTTGCCTTTTTGTTTGCCGCCGTGCGGTGGTTATGTTGCTTGCAGGTGCGGCTGGACCAAGCGGTCAATAGCGGGCTAAAGCCCAAATTGCGAAGCCGGCCCTTGAAGGCCTATTTGGAGGGTTTACTGCTTTATTCATGTATGACCGACCTGCGTGCCGTGGTTTGTAAATCATGTAACATTAAGTAAACCATTTTGTAAGGCCTTAAGGCCAGTACTGGTGTATGTACTTCATTCCTGGTTGCCTATTTTAGTGGACTTGCATGCTTTAGTGCTAGGTTCTTTATTGCAACTTTTATAAACTGCTTCCGCTAGAATGCACTGTGTATGACATTATGATTGGTTGGATGGTTTCCATGAGTACCCACCCGGTCTGTCTGTGTCATACGGCGTCGGGCCCCGGCTGGACCTACTGCTATATGCTATGCGACGGATAGGGGGGTGTTACATACCAGATCTATGTGTAACTAGTGGATCCTGAGTAGGTTCTCTAGCTACAACAACTTGTAGTCCTGGGTCAGGTTCCAATTCCGGTTCAATCACCTTTTATGGTTCTTGAACTTCTTCAAGTTCTACCCTTGCAGTCTTTCGGCTTAAGAACTCTTTGTCAAGAAAGACACTGGTCCCTGTGATAAATATTTTTCCTTCTGATAGTAAGTAGAAATAGTGCCCTTAAGATTACATAGGATACCCACAAGATAACACTTATCTAACTTGGGTTCCACCTTGTCAGGCATTTTACGTCGCACATATGCCTCACAACCCCAAACCTTAATGAACAACATACTAGGACACTTCCCAGTCCATATCTCATATGGTGTCTTTAGAACCATTTTTGTTGGACCACAATTTAGTGTAAAAGAAGCAGTTTCCAAAGCAAAACAACAAAAGAAAATATGGAGATCTGCATGACTCATCACCGACCGTACCATGTCTAACAGAGTATGATTCCTCAGCTCAGACACACCATTATGTTGCGGTGTTCTGGGTGGAGTGAATGGTGATACAATACCACACTCTTTTAGATGATCACGAAACTCGTGACTTAGGTATTTGCCACCTCGATCAGATCGGAGTGCTTTAACCTTCTTACACTATTGGTTCTCTACTTAGTTCTTAAACTCTTTGAACTTTCAAAGGTTTCAGATTTTCACTTCATGAGATACACGTATCCGTATTTACTGAAATCATCAGCAAATGTAACAAAGTAGAAGTACCCACCTCTAGTTGTAGAACTCATGGGTCCACATACATCACTATGTACTATACCCAAGAGATCATCAACACTCTCATTGAAACTATTGATAGGGACATTAGTCATCTAGCTTGACAAAAATGACTCGCATCTCTCAAATGATTCATAATCAAATGAGTCCTGCAACCCATCTTTATGGAGCATGGATATGCGTTTCTCATTTATGTGGCTAAAACGACAACGCTAAAGGTACCTAGGGTTCGAGTCATTTATTTTTAGTCTCTTAGTATTTTCTAAATTATAGATCTGATGGTATAAGATCAAAAGAAATATAAACCATTAAACAAATACCATAACAAACATCATTCTTAGATATAGAACAACAATTGTTCTTAATAATAAAAGAAAATCCAATTATGTCCGAACATGAAATAGATATAATGTTTCTTGTTATGGATGGAACAAAATAACAATTATTTAATTCCTTTACAAGCCCACTGGGCAAAGCAAGACTGTAAACACCCATGACGACAGCAACAACTCTTACTCTATTGTTAATGCACAGGTCCACCTCTCCTTTACTCAGTAATCTTCTCCTTTATAGTTCCTTCATATTTATAGAAATGTGAGAACTACCTCCGGTATATAATGCCCAGGATGTAGGAGCAGAAAGGTTTATCTCTATAAGATAAATACTCGAAGCGAAACACATACCACCCTTCATCTTATGCAGAACCTCAATGTATGAAGGACAATTCCTCCTCCAAAGTCTAGCCTTGCCACAGTGATTGCGTTTCCCATCTTTCGCAGAGCCCTTCTTTTTCAGTGCTGAAAAATTGTACTCTAAAGCAGATATAGGACCTACCATTGTCTTCTTGAATCCCTTGGTCTTGCCCTTGCCTTTATGCACCATCAGTATGGGGCTAGCAGGCTTGGCTTTATTTATGTTGATCTCCGAAGTTCGCAACATGGCTAGGATCTCGGGCAGTGTCTTGTCTATTTCATTCATGTTATTGTTCAAGATGAATGGCTCATAACTGTCTGGCAACGATTGCAGGATCATATTTGTGTCCATCACTTGATCCAGAGGGAAGCCTAATCTCTCAAGGTTCTCTATATACCCAATCATCTTCAGTACATAAGTCCCTACTATGTCCCGAGCTCCCATCTTACACTAGAACAATGCCTTAGTGACGTCAAATCTCTCTTGACGAGCTTGCCCTTGAAATATTTTCTTGAGATTCTCATCAATTTCCTTGCAACCCATGTTCTCATTTTTCTTCTGGAGCTCAGAGTTCATGATTTTGAGAATGAGACATTCGATGTATAAGAAGTCGTCAAGATACTTCTTATAAGCATCCTTATCAGCACGGGGCGAATTCCCGGCAGGATCTTCAGTGGATTCTCTTCCAAAACATAGAGCTTGTGCTCCTTCCTGAGAACAATTCTCAAGCTCCTGTACCAGTCTAAGTAGTTCGTTCCACTAAGCTTCTCCTTCTCATGTATGGCTCTAAGGGATAAGGTGGAGTGAGATCCACTAGCCATGGAAATTCTACAAGGATACAATAGAGAAACATTAGTACTACATTTCAAAATACATCTTATAATTTCAATTAGGACTTTAATTAAAATAACTCCCATAATTAATTCAAACTGATAACCCTCGATATCAATTCAGAGAGTATATTCAAGTTACTCTCTTAGTGGACAAGATCCATATTTCACTAACACTATGAATCAGCTTTGGCTTTTATCACGCAATGTAGCTATTTAGGTAGGCAACACTTGCCAATTGCATCACAATAGAATTCTTGTATGACTGGTGAATATGTCTTTATTAGCATCCATCATATGGTGCATGTCAACACTTTGTCGATCGAGGCAGGAATAGTGTCATCCATCAGAAGGCATCCGAGTACTTAATATTGCATAAGGGATTTTAGATTGTTGATTAACACTTAATCGCAGTTTCTAATTAACTAATGGGGACATTTGCAAAGTAAAATTCAATAGCATACACAATCCAAATGCATCGTAAATGGTATGATAAAATCATCCACACATGATGTGTTGTGCTAAGAACATATAGAACCCTTCTAAATCCTCAGGTTTACATGGACTAGACATGAGTAACAACAAACCCACTTATACAGTAGACAAGCTGGTCTCTCTATGTGAGATTAAAAATCTAACACACTTTGTTTCACAAACCAACAAGAGGGACGGTTACTATCATGGAGTAACAAAGATATCATAACGAAATCACATGTTCTCATGGAGGGGTTCCAAGGGGCTGCGCCACTGGTGGGGTCTTAGTGGAAAAGCCCGTAACATTTGATGTTCCGGGAATAGATCTAGGCATCTTAGAACACTTCTAAAATTACCATATATACATGCAATGTATTTAATAACTTTTGAAACAATGATCATCGTACTAACCTCCCTCTAATACAATTGTTGTGCTTTGCTAGGATGACACAACACTTGTGTGCGCAGCAGAAATGAACAAGAAAGCACAAAAGAATGTTCGGATCTAGCGATGAGCAGTTGATCAATAAGTAAAACTTGTTGTAAATAAAATTACCTTTGTATGATTGAGCCTATGCTCAACCTAGATGATCCAGAAAAATCAGTCGGCCACTTAGCAGCTCGAGTCCTGAGCGTAGAACGTATATGTGCTCCTCTACATGAAATCCACATGATCGGGAGAACCCGTAGTTACTTTTCGAACAAGCACGAGGTCAGGAGAGGACACTCGAAATCTCCACAGACTGCTAGATCTATTATAGGAGAGGCGGCGACGACACCCCCCGGGATCGGGATTAGGGACGACGACAGTATCGGCATAACGGTTTCCGTCGGTCTTTTAGGTTTATCATCTTTTATCACATTGCGGCTCGTGTGCTTAGACATGAATAATCACATGTTGTAGAAACCTTAAAACTTTCTATTTATACTCCAAGGAATAAGTAAGACAGTCTCTAAGGCTATTCGCAGACCCAAAACATAGACTATAGAACTTCGGCCAGACAACCGTTGTCTCGACGAATCGTCGAGTATCCATGACATAAAAGACAAATCGTCGAGAATCATCACATACTCGATGAATCGTCGAGTATCCATAGGATACATAACGAACTCAACGCCATTCTCAGCATAGTCTATGCTTGACTCTACGAAGGCGTTGACTGGACCCAACGCTGTTAGCGCTTTTGCGACCTACTCAAAGAATCATCGAGTATCTTTCATACACGACAAATGGCGTTGAGTGCAGTCAACACACTCAACACCAAAAGGTATATTCGTCGAATGGCTTTGAGTGAACATAATACTCTCAACGCCTAAGTGCTAGATTCGTTAAGCAAACATCTTTACTAGACGAATGACGTTGAGTGAACACAATGCACTTAATGCCTGAGACATAGACTCGTCGAATCAACACCTTAACTCAATGAATTGCCGAGTATAGTCGACACACTCAACGCCACCATTCGACGAGTTAACGCTTAACTGGACGAAGGCATTGACTGGTCTCAACCCACTCGATGCCATTAAGCTAGGTTGAACCAAGTCTTATTAACGCATCATATGAGCTAAACCATACAAATCCAATCTCTCAATTTCTCCATAATATTATGTGCGACACTGATATGCTCATATTGAGTGGGTAGTGAGGCCACATGCTTGATCACTTCCACATCACAATGATAACACCAACAGAAAGGTCGTGCAAATATTTTGTTTTTCAGTGGAATTCTTGGTGGAAGAGTTTTTATTAATGGGTATCTCGGTCAGAAGTAGCGACTCACCAAGTAGCTTGGAAGTAGCAGATCCTTCATGGATTACGCTAACAATGCTATATCAAAAGGATGATCCAGATTTACAGCACCTTCGTAGTAGAACTGTGAAAGGAGAATTACCAGACTTTTCTATTGATGATGCAGGTTCTCTGAAGTACCTATATAGATATTGTATTCCCTCTATTGAGGATATTCTAACTAAGTTGTGCATTAATGCGCATGGTTCTAGTGTTGCCTGTAATGCCCCTAATTATTCGGTGTTTATTTTAATTCTCATAGTGACATATTTTTGACGTTAGGCCGTTACATTGACACGTAGTTAACAGGTGTCGATGGATGGAGTATGGGTTTGCTCAGTAGGTTTTCCTATGTGGTTTGTTTTGGCTTGGTTGTGCAACTTCCCTCGCAATTCGGGTCTGTTTTTGTGACTCGGTGGAGTTTCTTATAGTGATATGGTGGCATTTTATCTTTGCGTGGTGCTTTACCCGGGTTTGGTTTGTAGGATTTTGATTTTTACTTCGTCGTTCGATTCATAGCGTCGATATTTAGCTACGGTGCGATTTTCATAAGATTTCAAGTTGGTTTGGATTTCGGGTCATTTTTAATATTAATTGCAATGTAATATTATAATTATTTATATGTATATATAGCTGGTGTTAAGGGTCGCGTCAAAACCCTATTCATCATCTTCTTAACCCGAGCATCGACGTTTTCGCGAGCGGAAGAGGAGCGGCTTCCTGCTTGTATCGACCGACGATTTCTAGTGGTTCGGTGGTCAGTTTCGTCAAAAGAATAGAGATTTTGAATGATCTCACCGAGATCTACATGTTCGTGGTAAGCTTTCCCAGTTTCCCTGATGTTTGTGTGTTTGGGTTTGTGATTTTGACCTCCTTTCTCCCCCCAAAAGTTTCAGGAACGTTGCTCAGAGCTTTTGGCGGCCGATCCTTGTTGCGGAGCGATGTTTTTTTCATAATTTTGATGCAAGTGGCAATATTCTTCTTGCAATAGTTTCTCTCCTTTCTTATTGTTCATTTCTTCTCTTTGGAAGGTTGTAATGACATAGGACTTAGTCTTGAAAAGAGCCCATAGAATAGTCTAAAGTTTCGGCTAGTAATCCGTCGAGTTTCATAGTTCAGCCTAAAGATAATTCGGTTTATATACTAGGTAGAATTCGTCGAGTATGAATTAAAGGTAGGAATTCGTTATGATAAATTCGTCGTGTATCAACACATTTGTCGAGTATTGTTATAATTTCTTAAGTCAGGTTCGTCGAGTTTATAGGGGTCGAGTTCGTCGATTATCGGTAGGTGTGGCATTGAGTGAAGGTATAAGGCATTGAGTGCACTTGACAATTCATCGAGTGTGGCCTAGAGTAGAAGACATTGAGTGCATTCGAAGAATTCATCTTGTTTGGCATAGGCGTAGGGAGCATTGAGTGACCCAGCCGCCAAGTCAAATTTGTTGAGTAGCGATAGTCTATTCGTTGAATATCGTTAGTTTTTGCCGAGTATCGTAAGTCTGATTCGCCGAGTATGGTTTAAATTCGTCGAGTATTCATCTAGTTTATCGGTTATACTCACCAAATTTGGACAGGACTTAAAATATTTTGATGTTTCAAGTCTGATTCATCGTGTATGCTCCTTAGAGTAAATTTTTAGGGCTTGTTGAGGTATTTCTTGAGGTACTGAATTTATTTGTTTTTTTACCTGCTTTGAGTTCTCTTTTCAAAGATTATCAGGTGTTCATGAGTATTCTTCAGGTACATGCGTTATATGTTTTCTTTACCTGCTTTGAGTTCTCTTTTATAGAGATTAACATGTGTTCGCGAGTTCTCTTCATGTACTCATGTTATATGTTTTCTTTACCTGCTTTGAGTTCTCTTTTGTAGAGATTAGCAGGTGTTCGCGAGATTTCATCTTGTACTCACGTTATATGTTTTATTTACTTACTTTGAGTTCTCTTTTGTAGAGATTAGAAGTTGTTCGCAAGTTTTCTTTAGGTACTTGCATTATATGTTTTCAATACCTTCTTTGAGTTCTCCTTTTCAGAGATTAGCAGTGTTTCCTAGTTTTCTTTTGTTACTCACATTATATATTTTCTTTACCTGCTTTGAGTTCTCCTTTGCAGAGATTAACAGGTGCTCGCATTATATGTTTTTTTTACCTGCATTGAGTTCTCTTTTGCAATGGTTAGCATGTGTTCGCGAGCTATCTTCAGGTGCTCTTGTTATGTGTTTTCTTTTACTATTTTGACTTCTCTATTACAGAGATTGACAGATGTTTGTGAGGTTTCTTCAGGAAATGCCGTTATTTGTTTTCTTTACCTACTTTGAGTTATCTTTTGCAGAGATTAGCAGCTGTTCGTGAGTTTTCATCAGTTACTCGTGTTATATAATTTTTTAACAAGCTTTGATTTATTTTCTATAGAGATTAGCAGGTGTTCGCAAGTTTTCTTCAGGTACTCGCACTATATATTTTTTTACCTGCTTAAAGTTCTCTTTTGCAGAGATTTGCATGTGTTCAAGAGTTTTATTTAGGTACTCGCATTATATGTTTTTTGGACACGATTTGAGTTCTTTTTTGTATAGATTAGTAGGTGCTTATGAGTTTTCTGAAGGTACTCATGTTATATGTTTTCTTTCCTTCTTTGAATTCTCTTTTACAGTGAGAAGCTAGCATTCACGAGTGGTTTTCAGGGACTCACATTATATGTTTTCTTTATTATCTTTAAGTTCTGTTTTGCAGAGATTAGCAGGTGTTCGTGAGTTTTCTTCAGGTACTCATGTTATATGTTTTATTTACATGATATTAGTTATCTTTTGCAGAGATTAGTAGGAGTTCGCGAGTTTTCTTCAAGTACTCGCGTTATAGGTTATCTTTACCTATTTTGAGTTCTCTTTTGCAGAGATTAGCATGCGTTCGCTAGTTATCTTTAGGTACTTGTGGTATAAGTTTTCTTTACCTGCTTTGAGTTCTTTTTTGAAAAGATTAGCAGGTATTCGCGGGTTTTCTACAGGTACTCACGTTACATGTTTTCTTTACCTACATGAAGTTCTATTTTGCAGAGATTAATAGGTGTTCATGAGTTTTCTTCAGGTACTCGCGATACATGTTTTCTTTACCTTCTTTTAGTTCTCTTTTGTAGAGATTAGCAGGTGTTTGTGAGTTTTCTTTTAGAACTCACGTTATATGTTTTTTATGCATTTTTGAGTTCTCTTTTGTAGAGATTAACATGTGTTTGTGAGTTTTCTTCTGGTATTAACGTTATATGTTTTCTTTACCCGCTTTGAGTCCTCTTTTGTAGAGATTAGCATAGGTTTGCGAGATTTCTTCTGGTACTCATGTTATAAGTTTTTTTATCTGCTTTGAGTTCTCTTCTATAAAGATTAGGAGGTGTATGCTAGTTTTACTAGGTAATCATGCTATATGTTTTCTTTACCTGCTTTGAGTTCTATGTTTTAGAGGTTAGAAGGTGTTCATGAGTTTCCTTTAGGTACTCGTGCTATATGTTTTCTTTACCTACTTTGAGTTCTCTTTTTTGAGGTTAGCAGGTGTTTGTGAGTTTTCTTTAGGTACATGTGCTTTATGTTTTCTTTACATGCTTTGAGTTATCTTTTATAGAGATTATCAGGTGTTCGTTAGTTTTCTTCAGGTACTCTCTTTATATGTTTTCTATACCTGCTTTGAGTTCTTTTTTGCAGATTTTAGCAAGTGTTCGCGATTTTTCTACATGTACTTGTATTATATGTTTTCTTTACCTAATTTGTGTTCTGTCTTGGAGAGATTAGCAGGTGTTTGAGAGTTTTCTTTAGATACTCGCATTATATGAGTTATTTTACTGCTTTGAGTTCTCTTTTGCAAAGATTAGCAGGTGTTCACGAGTTTTCTGCAGATACTCGCATTATATGTTTTTTATACCTTCTTTGAGTTCTCCTTTGCAGAGATTAGCTTGTGTTCCCGAGTTTTTGTCTGGTACTCAGATTATATAATTTCTTTACCTTCTTTGAGTTCTCTTTCGATGAGATTAGCAAATGTTTGCAGTTTTTATTTAGGAACTTGCCTTACAGTTTTTGTTTACCTGCTTTAAGTTCTCTTTTTCAGATATTAGCTGAAGTTCGCGAGTTTTCTTCAAGTACTCTGTCACAACCTATATTTTCTCGACATTTAAACAATATATCAGAATAAGGGAAATAACGTGTCATGATGTCACGCCGTACATGAGATAACTGCAGGACTCAAACAAGAACTCGATCCATCGCTTTATAAGAAATCCTCAAGTTATTATGAAGAAATTATAATGATGTTATGTTTAGATAGTTGTATCCCTCAGATCAGTGGATTAACGAGTTCACAAGTGAAAACATAAATTTATGCTGCGAAAAATACTTTTTTATAATAATTAACATCCTACATTAGCAAAAACATCTAAATTGGACAACTCGTGATATGCATACCTCTATATTTAATATAAGTACAAAAATATCATTTACGTTTGTTAAAATATAACAGATTGGGTTAAAAGAAGTTACGCATGAGATAGTCAAAATGATAGTTTTATACTTTAAAATAACTAACATGCAATCCCAGCGTAAAAACATCCCATAGATAAGTAAACCAACAATTCAATCAGAAATTGACTTAGCAGCTATCAAGTAGTTAACATTCCACAAAAAAATCTCCAGTGGGCATCAACATATTGACATGAACCCACTAAAAAGCATGTACGTCTGAACTAAAAGAAAAGCAACAGATCTACCTCACAACGATGAGGAAAGAACAACTGCAATTACTACAGAAAACCAGCAAAAACCAACACTAGCCGCTCAACTAGCTACTGCTCCGAGCATGAGGCATTAAAAAGAACAGAATACTTCAGCAAGAATAAACAAGTGGAAATCAAAGATCATTAGTAGAAATAATCCAAAGAGACAAAAGAGTTACTAACCCTTATAAAAGAAAAGCTATCCAATCACAGCAAATAAGTCATACTTTAATAGGCAGAGAAGAGTTCTCAAACAGTGTAATAAAAATGGGTGCACTTGGTTTGAAATCCATGCTTCTAAAAAATCTGCAAGTGCATGCATAAGAACATAAATGAATATATATATATATATATATATATATATATATATATAGAGAGAGAGAGAGAGAGAGAGAGATTGACAAAAGAGATTGATAAGTTCAAAACACGTGAATCATTAACACCGGTAAAAACGATACTATGTTTGGGGACACATTGTCCAACACCAACCTTCAGACCAAACATCTCGAACTTGCACTGGGGTGGTGGCCACATTGTCCAACAAAACCCAATAGTCCAAATATCTCAAAAAGACACTGTGGGGGTGGCCTCATTATCCAACACAACCCAACAGTTCATGATAAGAGAAGGAAACCCAACAAGTGTAATGATTCACAAACTGACATCAAGTTGGTGGTCCTTTATCCACTTCCAACCTAGCCATAACTAACTATAAATTATATCAATAAATAAAAAGAAACCCAAGGCTTAGCATCAGATTTTCATAATGATCCAAAGGGAAGAAAACCAAAATTTACAAAGTTAAACTCGACTAATATGACTTGATGAACTCAAAGTTACTCGACAGACACATTAAAATTGCCAAAACACAAGCTCTGAATTAACTCGACGCCAAAACAAAGGCTCTGAATTCACTCAATGCCAAAACACAGGCTCTAAATTCAGTCGACACCTAAACATAGGCTCTGAATTCACTCGATGCCTAAACATAGGCTCTGAATTCACTCGACGCCTAAATACAAGTTCTGAATTCACAAGGCTCCTAAACACATTCACTCGATGCCAAGAATGACTCCGTCAACACACTCAACTCCAAGGCAGATTCACTCAGTTACTCGACGCCAAAGCACATTCACTCGACGCCAAGCCTGAATCAGTCAACACAATCAACACCAAGGAAACACTCAACGCATTCAATGCTTTTCACTTAATGTCGTGCCTTCAATCGACGCACTGAATTCTTTTCACTCAATGCCAAGCATTCTCTCGATGCACTCAACACTTTTCACTCAACGCCAAGCCTTCACTCGACACACTCAACGCTTTTCACTCAACGCCAAGCCTTCACTCGATGCACTCAACTCTTTTTAATCAACGCCAAGCCTTTACTCAACGAACTCATCTCTTTTTGGCA
This sequence comes from Platanthera guangdongensis, assembly GCA_039583875.1. Taxonomy (NCBI): domain Eukaryota; kingdom Viridiplantae; phylum Streptophyta; class Magnoliopsida; order Asparagales; family Orchidaceae; genus Platanthera; species Platanthera guangdongensis. The sequence goes on along the minus strand of CM077162.1, from coordinate 139,704,538 downwards.
GATTCTTGACAGAAACTCTATTACCTAACAGAGCTTAAAAGACTCCTTACTTTTGACAACAATTAAGCTCACACCAAGAATAAGTTCCATAAAATATGAGAACTGTGTGGCAGACCAAGCAGGAGTCCAAGAATATATAAAAGAAACCTCCCCAAACAACACCGCACGGAGAACGGGAAAAAAATTACTGTCATGCAACATAAGGTACAACTTGGGTTATGAAAATTTAAGAACTAATAGTACGATTGACAGGGAAAAAATAGAAAAAAAATAAATATGAGGAATTTACAATAGGCTAGGCAAGGGAGCAATCCACCACTTGCCTTAGACTTCCTTATCTCAACCTTCTGAACACTCCACCGTATAGATCGACCAAAAAGAAGGTACAACAACGAAATTTGGAGAGATTTGGATAAAGCGATAGTTTAGGGCCACGTACCGCAACTCCAAAAGTATAAGAAGACAAAAATACCTACCACCAACTCATAGATCTCGGCGATAGCTTTCCGGATCTACCATCTATCGACGATTCCGAGCACCGGAACACATACAATCGGCGGACTAAGGACTCACAATATACGTCGCATACTTTCTCCCGCAATTCAGTCTGATGTCTTGGGGATACCTACCAATGAATAGGGTTTCCAATTATAAGTTTTTATATATATCATATAATAATAATATATTATTATTAATAATACTTACATGTCCAAACGACCAAAAATCGAATCAACTCGGATTTCTATGAAATTCACACCGAGGCTAAATATCAATGCCACAAAACCAATGGCAATGTTGAAATCAGAATCCGGCACCTAAACTGCGGTTTAAACTCCTCGAAGTCCACAATACCAAATATCCTATAAGGCTTCACCGAGTTTTAAAACAAACCCTGCTCGCAAGGGAAATCTCAAAAACACACTAGAAACTAGCCAAACAAATATTCTAAATCAAAACCTTGGATTCCAATAAGCAAAAGTCATGCTCAAGCAATAGTACCCGTCAACTATGAATCAACGTAATGCCCTGACATCAATGTTAACCAGAAATCGGCAATCCCCAGTTTATAATTAACTAATGGGAACATTCGCAAAGTAAAATTCAACAGTATACACAATCCAAATGCATCCTAGATGGGATGATAAAATCAACCACACTTGATGTGTTGTGCTAAGAACATATAGAACCCTTCTAAATCCTCAGATTTACATGGACTAGACATGAGCAACAATAAACCCACTTATACAGTAGACAAGCTGGTCTCTCTATATGAGATTAAAAAGCTAACACACTTGGTTTAACAAACCAACAAGAGGGACAGTTACTATCATGGAGTAATAAAGATATCATAACGAAATCACGTGTTCTCATGGAGGGGTTCCAAGGGGCTGCGCCGCTGGTGGGGGGAAAAGCCCCTAACATTTGATATTCCGGGAATAGATCTAGGCATCTTAGAACACTTCTAAAATAACCATATATACATGCAATGTATTTAACAACTTCTGAAACAATGATCATCGCACTAACCTCCCTGTAATACAATTGTTGTGTTTTGCTAGGATGACACAACCCTTGTGCGCGCAGCGGAAATGAACAAGAAAGCCCAAAAGAACGTTCGGATCTAGTGATGATCAGTTGATCAAGAAGTAAAACTTGTTGTAAATAAAATTACCTTCGTAGGATTGAGCCAATGCTCAACCTAGATGCTCCAGAAAAATCAGTCGGCCACTTAGCAGCTCGAGTCCTGAGCGTAGAAAGTATATGTGCGCCTCTACATGAAATCCACACGATCGAGAGAACCTGTAGATACTTTTAGAAAAAGCACAAGGTCGGGAGAGGACACCCGAAATCTCAACAGACTGCTAGATCTATTATAGGAGAGGCGGCGACGACACCCCTTGGGATCGGGATCAGGGATGATGATAGTATCGGCATAACGGTTTCCGTCGGTCTTTTAGGTTTATCATCTTTTCGCATATTGCGGCTCGTGTGCTCAGACATGAATAATCACATGTTGTAGAAACCTTAAAACTTCCTATTTATACTCCAAGGAATAAGTAAGACAGTCTCTACAGTTATTCGCAGACCCAAAACATAGACTATAGAACTTCGACCAGACAACCGTTGTCTCGACGAATCATTGAGTATCCATGACATAAAAGACGAATCGTCGAGAATCACCACATACTCGACGAATCGTCGAGTATCCATAGGATACATAACGAACTCAACGCCATTCTCAGCATAGTCTATGCTTGACCCTACGAAAGCATTGACTGGACCCAACGCTGTTAGCGCTTTTGCGACCTACTCAAAGAATCGTCGAGTATCTTACATACATGACAAATGGCGTTGAGTGCAGTCAACGCACTCAACGCCAAAAGGTAGATTCGTCGAGTGGCTTTGAGAGAACATAATACTCTCAACGCCTAAGTGCTAGATTTGTCAAGCAAACACCTTTACTGGATGAATGACGTTGAGTGAACACAATGCACTCAACGCTTGAGACACAGACCCGTTGAATCAACACCTGAACTCAACGAATTGCCGAGTATAGTCGACACACTCAATGCCACCATTCGACGAGTTAACGCTTAATTGGATGAAGGCATTGTCTGGTCTTAACGCACTCAATGCTATAAAGCTAGGTTGAACTAAGTCTTATTAATGCATCATATGAGCTAAACCATACAAATCCAATCTCTCAATTTCTCCACAATCTTATGTGCAACCCTGATATGCTCATATTAAGTGGGCAGTGAGGCCACATGCTTGATCACTTCCACATCACAATGGTAACGCCAACAGAAAGGCCGTGCAAATATTTTGTCTTTCAGTGGAATTCTTGGTGGAAGAGTTTCTATTAATGGGTATCTCGGTCGGAAGTAGCGACTCACCAAGCATGTTGGAAGTAGCAGATCCTTCATGGATTACCCTAACAATGCTATATCAAAAGGATGATCCAGATTAACAGCACCTTCATAGTAGAACTGTGAAAGGAGAATTACCATACTTTTATATTGATGATGCAGGTTCTTTGAATTACCTTTATAGATATTGTATTTCCGCTATTGAGGATATTCTAACTAAGTTGTGCATTAAGGCACATGGTTCTAGTATTGCCTGTAATGCCCTTGAATTTTCAGTGTTTATTTTAATTTTCATAGTGACGTCCTTTTGACTTTAGTCCGTTACATTGACACATAGTTAATAGGTATCGATTGATGGAGTATGGGTTTGCTCAGTGGGTTTTCCTATTTGGTTGGTTTTGGCTTGGTTGTGCAACTTCCCTCGCGAGTTGGGTCTGTTTTTGTGACTAAGTGGAGTTTCTTATAGTGATGTGGTGGCATTTTATATTTGCGTGGTGCTTTACCCGGGTTTGGTTTGTCAGATTTTGACTTCGCCGTTCTATTCATAGCGTCGGTATTTAGCTACGGTGCGATTTTCATAAGATTTCGAGTTGGTTTGGATTTCGGGTTGTTTTGGGATTATTTAATATTAATTGCAATGTAATATTATAATTATTTATATGTATATATAGTTGGTGTTAAGGGTCGCGTCAAAACACTATTCATCATCTTCCTATCCCGAGCGTCCGCGTTTTCACGAGCGGAAGAGGAGCAGCTTCCCGCTTGTATCGGCCGATGATTTCTAGTGGTTCTGTGGTCAGTTTCTTCAAAAGAATAGAGATTTTGAATGATCTCACAGAGATCTACATGTTCGTGGTAAACTTTCCCAGTTTCCCTGATGTTTGTGTGTTTGGGTTTGTGATTTTGACCTCCTTTCTCCCCCCAAAAGTTTCAGGAACGTTGCTCAGAGCTTTTGGCGGCCATTCCTTGTCGTGGAGCAGTGTTTTTTCGTAGTTTTGAGGCAAGTGGCGATATTCTTCTTGCAATCATTTCTTGCCTTTCTTATAGTTCATTTCTTCTCTTTGGAAGGTTGTAATGATATAGGACTTGCCTTTTAAAGAGCCCATAGAATAATCTAAATTGTTTGCTAGTAATCCGTCGAGTTTCATAGTTCAGCTTAAGGATAATTCGGTGTATATAGTGGGTAGAATTCGTCGAGTATGAATTAAAGGTAGGAATTCGTTATGGTAAATTCGTCGTGTATCATCACATTCGTCGAATATTGTTATAATTGCTTAAGTCAGGTTTGTCGAGTATATAGGGGTCGAGTTCGTCAATTATCGGCAGGCGTGGCATTGAGTGAAGGTATAAGGCATTGAGTGCACTCGACGATTCGTCGAGTATGGACTAGAGTAGAAGGCATTGAGTGAATTCGAAGAATTCATCTTGTTTAGCTTAGTCTTAGGGAGCGTTGAGTGACCGAGTCGCCAAGTCAAATTCGCCGAGTAGCGATAGTCTATTCGTTGTATATCGTTAGTTTTCGCCGATTATCGCATGTCTGATTCGCCAAGTATGGTTGAAATTCATCGAGTATCCATCTAGTTCGTCGGGTAAACTCACCAAATTTGGCCAGGACTTAAAATATGTTGATGTTTCAAGTCTAATTCGTCGTGTATACTCTTAGAGTAAATTTTTAGGGCTTGTTGCGGTATTTCTTCAGGTATTGAATTTATTTGTTTTTTACCTGCTTTGAGTTCTCTTTTCAGAGATTAGGTGGTGTTCATGAGTTTTCTTCAGGTACTTGTGTTATATGTTTTCTTTACCAGCTTTGAGTTCTCTTTTATAGAGATTAACAGGTGTTCGCGAGTTCTCTTCATGTACTTATGTTATATGTTTTCGTTACCTACTTTGAGTTCTCTTTTGTAGAGATTAGCAGGTGTTCGCGAGCTTTCATCTTGCACTAGCATTATATGTTTTCTTTACTTACTTTGAGTTCTCTTTTGTAGAGATTAGAAGTTCTTCACAAGTTTTCTTTAGGTACTTGCATTATATGTTTTCAATACCTTCTTTGAGTTCTCCTTTGCAGAGATTAGCAGTGTTTCCTAGTTTTCTTTTGTTACTCACATTAAATATTTTCTTTACCTGCTTTGAGTTCTCCTTTGCAGAGATTAACAGGTGCTTGCATTATATGTTTTCTTTACCTGCATTGAGTTCTCTTTTGCAATGATTAGCATGTGTTCGCGAGCTTTCTTCAGGTGCTCGTGTTATGTGTTCTCTTATACTAATTTGACTTCTCTTTTACAGAGATTAATAGATGTTCGCGAGGTTTCTTCAGGAAAAGGCGTTATTTGTTTTCTTTACCTACTTTGAGTTATCTTTTACAGAGATTAGCAGCTGTTCGTGAGTTTTCATTAGTTACTCGTGTTATATAATTTTTTAACCTTCTTTGAGTTCATTTTTATAGAGATTAGCAGGTGTTCGCGAGTTTTCTTCAGGTACTCGCACTATATATTTTTTTAACTGTTTAAAGTTCTCTTTTGCATGGATTAGCATGTGTTCATGAGTTTTATTTAGGTACTCGCATTATATGTTTTTTGGACACGATTTGAGTTATTTTTTGTAGAGATTAGTAGGTGCTTATGAGTTTTCTTGATGTACTCGTGTTATATGTTTCCTTTCCTTCTTTGAATTCTCTTTTACAAAGAGAAGCTAGTATTCATGAGTGTTTTTTAGGTACTGACATTATATGTTTTCTTTAGTAGCTTTAAGTTCGGTTTTGCAGAGATTAACAGGTGTTCGTGAGTTTTCTTCAGGTACTCATGTTATATGTTTTATTTAGATGATATTAGTTATCTTTTGCAGAGATTAGTAGGAGTTCGCGAGTTTTCTTCAAGTACTTGAGTTATAGGTTATCATTACCTATTTTGAGTTTTCTTTTGCAGAGATTAGCATGTGTTGGATAGTTATATTTGGGTACTTGTGTTATAAGTTTTCTTTAATTGCTTTGAGTTCTTTTTTTGAAAAGATTAGCAGGTGTTCGCGGGTTTTGTACAGGTACTCGCGTTACATGTTTTCTTTACCTACGTTAAGTTCTCCTTTGCAGAGATTAATAGGTGTTCATGAGTTCTCTTCAGGTACTCGTGATACAAGTTTTCTTTACCTTCTTTTATTTCTCTTTTGTAGAGATTAGCAGGTTTTTGTGAATTTTCTTTTGGAACTCATGTTATATGTTTTTTATGCATTTTTAGTTCTCTTTTGCAGAGATTAACATGTGTTTGTGAGTTACCTTCAGTTATTAATGTTATATGTTTTCTTTACCCGCTTTGAGTCCTCTTTTGTAGATATTAGCACGAGTTTGCGAGCTTTCTTCTGGTACTCACGTTATAAGTTTTTTTTATCTTCATTGAGTTCTCTTTTATAGAGATTAGCAGGTGTATGCTAGTTTTACTAGGTAATCACGCTATATGTTTTCTTTACCTGCTTTGAGTTCTATTTTTTAGAGGTTAGAAGGTGTTCGTTAGTTTCCTTTAGGTACTCGTGTTATATGTAAAAAGTAGCGAACATGCAAGAACAAATGGATAGACTTTTGAATAATTGAAATTTTATTATCCAAAAAAGATATCATTTACAAAGGTATGACCTCCCTTATATAGAATGGAGGAGATATGAGAGAGTATAAACAAACAATGTGGGACTAAACATGTACAGGGCAGAGCGGCAAGAAATAAAGGAGACCGCACAGACCGCGCGGTTAGATAGATGGGTTAACCGCACGGCAACTCCAGCAGGATAAGAACAAGCCACGATGTGAGTCCGATAGACCGCCCGGTCTCCAAGCACCAGATGAGACCGCCAGACCGCTCGGTCAACAAACCGCCAGACAAGTCCGCGAGGCCGCCCGGTCTAATACTTCAACAATCCCCCTCAAGCTGGAGCATAGATATCAATCATGCCCAGCTTGTCACAAATGTGGAAGAAGGAAGTAGAGACCGGCTTGGTGAAGATATCTGCCAATTCCTTGTCAGAGGTGACAAACAGAGTACAAATCTGTTTCTTCAAAATCTCTTCCCGAATGAAGTGACAGTCAACCTCTATATGCTTTGTTCTCTTATGGAAGACCGGATTCCTGGATATGTATATAGCGGCCTTGTTGTCACATAACATAGGGAGAGGATAGTCATATACCTCGCCCAGGTCAAGCATGAGAGCCCGCAACCACTTTAACTCACACGTAGTTGACGCCGTTCTCTGGTATTCGGCTTCTGCACTAGATCTGGAGACAACGGACTGTTTCTTGCTCTTCCAACTCACAAGATTACCTCCAACAAAGGTACAAAAACCTGATGTGGATTTACGATCGCCTTTGTCATCCGCGTAACTTAAATCCGAGTAGGCCTCAACCCTCAGATGACCATTCTTCTGAAAGATTAACCCTTTGCCTGGTGCTGCTTTGATATACTCTAAAATCTTCAGGGCAGACTGAAGATGGCACTCCCTGGGAGCCTGCATAAACTGACTGACCTTGCCTACAACATAGGCGATGTCGGGTCTAGTCACCGTGAGATAGATGAGTTTTCCTACCAAACGTCTGTACCTTGTGATATCAGATAGAAGAGGCGAGTCATCCGTCCACGTTTTGTCTTCTCCAATTGCCATGGGAAACCGAGCCGATTTGGCACCTGTCAATCCTGCTTCTTGTAGAAGATCAAGGGCAAACTTCCGTTGGGAGAGAACCAACGAGTCAAGTTTCCGAGAGATTTCTATCCCCAAAAAGTACTTCTGGGAGCCCATATCCTTCGTGACCAAGTGTTGACGGAGGTGCTTCTTCGTCAAGTCCACCCCATCTCGGTCATAGCCAGTAAGAAGAATATCATCCACATATACTGCCAAAACCACCAGTCCCGAGGCCGTTTTGCGAATGAATGAGGAGTGATCAGCCGAACTCCTTCAAAAGCCGATGGTAGCCACAATGCCACTGAATTTGTCGAACCACGCCCGAGAGCTCTGCTTTAGGCCATAAATGGCCTTCGTCTAATGACATACGCATGTCTCCCCCTGAGCAACATACCCAGGAGGTTGCTCCATATAGACGTACTCCTGAAGATCGCCATAGAGAAAGGCATTCTTCACATCAAGCTGGGAAATAGCCCAATCCCGGTTAATAGCCACAGAGAGAAGAACCCGGATGGTGCTGAGGCGAGCAACCGGAGAAAAGGTATCAAAGTAATCAATGTCGTAAGTCTGAGTGAATCCCTTGCCACCAGCCGGGCCTTGTAGCGATCCATAGTGCCTTTGGGGCGAAATTTCACAACGAAGACCCAGCGACAGCCAACCACATCAGTGCCCACGGGAGGAGGAACAAGGGTCCAGGTACCCCTTTCAGTAAGAGTAGCCATCTCCTCATCCATGGCAGACTTCCAATGAGGGAGAGCAAGAGCCTCCTGGTAGGTGCGGGAGTAGAAGTAACGGAGATAGCCAAGGCAAAACATCTGCGAGAAGGAGAAATTCGATCATAAGAAACAACTGCCGCAAGCGGGTGTTGAGTGCACGCCCGCACCCCTTGGCGAAGAGCAATGAGAAGATCCAGGTCGACGGGTGCATCAGCGACCGGAGCGTCCGTGGCGGAGAAGGCTGGCCCGGGACTAGAGAGAGACGGCGGCAGAGAGGAGGGTGGAGGGGTGGGTGGGGAGACGGACTGGGAAGGAGGCGGTGGAGGAGGAGACGGAGGTGGGAAGACGTCGAGAGGCGTGGAGGGAACGGAGAGATCAGAAGGAATAGAAGAGGTAGGAGTGAAATAGGAAGCATTCTCGAAAAAAGTTCACATCCGCAGAGACAAACTGCTTGCGGAGAAGGGGGTCAAAACAGCAATAGCCTTTTTGAGTGGTAGAGTACCCAAAAAGACACACTTGGTGGAACGTGGGGAAAGCTTATCGCGGGTAGCGGAGGGAGCGTGAACAAAGGTCGTACAGCCAAAGACACGGAGAGGGAGAGGAAAAGGTTCCTTGTGGGGGTAGAGAATGGAGAAGGGGGTCGGGCCGTGGAGAACTGTGGAGGGAACGCGATTGATGAGATGGCAGGCGAGGAGCACAGCGTAGCCCCAGTAGGAGCGAGGGACGTGCATCTGCGTCATGAGAGTACGAGCAACATCAAGCAGGTGACGGTTTTTACGTTCCGCCACCCCATTCTGCTGGGAGGTGTAAACACAAGTCGTTTGATGAAGCAGGCCATGTTGGTGAAAGAAAGAGCCGAACTCATGATTAAGATAATCCTTGGCATTGTTAGAACGTAAAACTTTAATAGAAATTGCAAATTGAGTCTGAATTATAAAATAAAATGATTGCCAAACAAAAAAGAGTTCAGAGCGATCTTTTAAAAGATACACCCAGGTACATCGTGAAAAATCATCTATAAAAGTGACAAAGTAGGAACTACCCCGACCAACAGTGAGGGTAGGAGCCGGACCCCAGACATCAGAATGAATAAGATCAAACGGGCGGGAGGAGACACGGCCTTGCTTCGGTTGGAAGGAAGAGCGATGATGTTTACCAAGCTGACACGCATCACAGTTGAGCGGAGAACTGGTAGGGGGCAAGTGGGGCAGAAGCTGTCGAAGAATCCGAGGAGAAGGATGGCCAAGACGAAGATGCCACTGAAGGAGATCTGTAGAAGAGTAGGCGGACAGAGCGGAAACATCGTTGAGGAAGTAGAGACCTCCGCTCTCAGTCCCAGTAGCAATCGTCCGCTGGGTTCTCGGGTCCTGAAAAGAACAAGTAGTTGGAGTGAATAAGACGGAGCACTGAAGTTGCCGGAATAAAGTAGTAACTGATAATAAATTGCACTGGAACTTCGGGACATAGAGGGTGTCCTCCAAGCAAAGCGATGGGGTGAGTTGAACCATGCCCGTCCCATGAACCGGGGACGGTGAACCATCCGCCACACGAACCGGGGGTAAGCGGTCATGTGTCTCAAGACGGGAGAAGCAATGAGGCTTGCCCATCATATGATTTGTGGCACCGGAGTCAATCAGCCATTTACCTTGGGTAACGACGTGGGCACTACCTGACGTCGTGGCCACAGAGGCTGACGACCGAGAAGAGGCGGAGGCCGAAGAAAGAGCATCACCGGAAGGGCGAAGATGAGGATGTTTCTGCCAGCAACGGTCAACAGAATGGCCGGTATGACCATAGTGAGAGCAGAGGAACCGGGATGAACCTCGTCCGCCGGAGTGGCCGCGGCCACTAGGCCCCCCCTCTGAGCTTGGTGAGCAAAGGAGTCCTGGAAGGGGGTGAGGCCAACAGATGCCGCTGGAGCAGCGAAGTAACAGCGGCAATGCGAGCTGCGGTGGCATACAAAGTAGGAGATTCCGCCTCACCCAGGATCTGCTGGCGGATCAGATCATAGGAATCGGGAAGACGGAGAAGATAACAAACAACCAGGAGTTCCTGGAAGTGTTTGTGCTGTTCGGCCAAATCCGCGCAGAAGGGGCGATTCTGGAAGATTTCAGCACCAAGAGCCTGAACCTGCTGATAAGCCGCAGCAGGAGACATGGAAGGGCAGGCGAAGAGGTCCGCATAGAGAGTATAAATGCGGGACGTCTGGCCCCCCTTCGAATAGAGAGCAGTGAGGTGAAGCCAGGCGGCCTTGACCATCTCATCATGGCGAATGACGGGAAGGCACTCATCAGAAAGGCTGTTGGCCAGCCAGGTGCGGAAAAGAACATCACTCGCATCCTAGTCATCAAACTCGGGAGAGTTACGAGGAGGAGGGTCATCGGTGAGGTGATGATGCTTGCGCTGAGAGCGAAGGAGAAAAGTGAAAGAAACGCTCCAATTGGGATAGTTGGAGCCAACAAGCTTAGAAAGGGTGCCAAGGATCCGCAGGATGGTGAGACCGGAAGTAGACATAGAACACAGCAAGAAACCGCAGCGGATAAAAACGGAAGAAGCCGCGCGAACACAAGCGGCTAGAAAGAAGTCAAAGGCACAGTGGGGAAGAGGTCGCGTGGACTGAAAAGGCCGAGCGAACAGAAGAGAAGACGGAGCAAGAGGCAGCGACAACAACAAGTCGCAAACAGGGCGAACAGAAACAGGCCGCAACGACTAGGAAGTCGGAGAGGCAAGAAGGAACCAGGTGCGCGGCGACAACAAAACAGGTCGCGACGACGAATATTAGTAGGAGAAGAGAACCAAGCAAGCCGCGTGAATAGGGCAGCGGACAGAAACAAACCGCGCGAACAGGGCAGCGGATAGAAGAGAAGGCAAGCCGCGAAGACAGGTCGCGGAAAGCAGAAAACAAGCCATGAGGATCAGAGAGCGCACACAATCAGGAGGAAAAGACCGTGTCCTCTGATACCATGTAAAAAGTAGCGAACATGCAAGAACAAACGGATAGACTTTTGAATATTTGAAATTTTATTATCCAAAAAAGATATCATTTACAAAGGTATGACCTCCCTTATATAGAATGGAGGAGATATGAGAGAGTATAAACAAACAATGTGGGACTAAACATGTACAGGGCAGAGTGGCTAGAAATAAAGGAGACCGCACAGACCGCGCGGTTAGACAGATGGGTTAACCGCACGGCAACTCCAGCAGGATAAGAACAAGCCGCAATGTGAGTCCGATAAACCGCCCGGTCTCCAAGCACCAGAGGAGACCGCCAGACCGCTCGGTCAACAAACCGCCAGACAAGACCGCGAGGCCGCCAGACAAGATGGCCATCTTTTGTTAGAAACCAGGCCGGGGGTCCCACATATTTTGGGTAAAGGCCCTGTCCTGGCCGACTGCAGTCGAACGGCACAGCATCTCCAACCAAATCTCCTGGGGGTCCCACACATTTTGGGTAAATGCCCGGGTAGGTTGTTGAGGCCTGGTCTCGACCCCAGGACCTCCTTTATAAGAGGCGCCTTAGCAAACCTCTCATACCCAACTGCACTGCAGTGCAGTTGGGTATGAGAGGTTGGCTAAGGCGCCTCTTATATAGGAGGTCCTGGGGTCGAGACCAGGCCTCAACAACCTACCCGGGCATTTACCCAAAATGTGTGGGACCCCCAGGAGATTTGGTTGGAGATGCTGTGCCGTTCGACTGCAGTCGGCCAGGACCGAGCCTTTACCCAAAATATGTGGGACCCTCGGCCTGGTTTCTAACATTATATGTTTTCTTTACCTACTTTGAGTTCTCTTTTTTTGAGGTTAGCAGGTGTTTGTGAGTTTTTTTCAGGTACATGTGCTTTATGTTTTCTTTACATACTTTGAGTTCTCTTTTGTAGAGATTATCAGGTGTTCGTTAGTTTTCTTTAGGTACTCTCTTTATATGTTTTCTTTACCTGCTTTGAGTTCTTTTTTGCAGATATTAGCAAGTGTTCGCCATTTTTCTACATGTACTTGTATTATATGTTTTCTTTACCTACTTTGTGTTCTGTCATGCAGAGATTAGCAGGTGTTTGAGAGTTTTCTTCAGATACTTACGTTATATGATTTATTTAATTTCTTTGAGTTCTTTTTTGCAAAGATTAGTAGGTGTTCTCGAGTTTTCATCAGATACTCACGTTATATGTTTTCTATACCTTCTTTGAGTTCTCCTTTGCAGAGGTTAGCTTGTGTTCCCGAGTTTTCGTTTGGTACTCGGATTATATGATTTCTTTACCTTCTTTGAGTTCTCTTTTTATGAGATTAGCAGATGTTTGCAGTTTTTACAAAGGAACTTGTCTTATAGTTTTTGTTTACCTGCTTTGAGTTCTCTTTTTCAGATATTAGCAGAAGTTCGCGAGTTTTCTTCAAGTACTCTGTCAGAACCTATATTTTCTCCACATTTAAACAATATATCAGAATAAGAGAAATCACATGTCATGATGTCACACCGTACAGGGGATAACTGCAGACGCTCAAATAAAAACTCGGTCCAACACTTTATATGAAATCCTCAAGTTATTATGAAGAAATTATAATTATGTTATGTTTTGATAGCTGTATCCCTCAGCTCAGTGGATTAACGAGTTCACAAGTGAAAACATAAATTTATGCTACGAAAAATACTTTTTTATAATAATTAACATCCTACATGAGCAAAAACATCCAAATTGGACAACTCATGATATTCATACCTCTAAATTTAATATAAGTATAAAAATAACATTTACGTTTGTTAAAATATAATGGCTTGTGTTAAAAGATGTAATGCATGAGATAGTCAAAATGATAGTCTTATACTTTAAAATAACTAACATGAAATCCAAGCGTAAAACCTTCCCAGAGATAAGTAAACCAACAATTCAATCAGAAATTGACTTAGCAGCTAGCAAGTAGTTAACATTCCACAAAACAAATCTCCAGTGGGCATCAACATATTGACATGAACCCACTAAAGAGCATGTACGTCTGAACTAAAATCAAAGCAACAGATCTACCTCACAACGATGAGGAAAGAACAACTGCAATTAATGCAGAACACCAGCAATAACCAACACTAGCCGCTCAACTGGCTATTGCACCAAGCATGAGACATTCAAAAGAACAGAATACTTTAGCAATAATAAACAATTGGAGATCAAAGATCAGTAGTAGAAATAATTCAAAGAGACAAAAGAGTTACTAACCCTTATAAAAGAAAAGCTATCCAATCACAGCAAATAAGTCATACTTTAATAGGAAGAGAAGAATTCTGAAACAGTGTAATAAAAATGGGTGCAATTAGTGCGAAATCCATGCTTCTAAAAAATTTGCAAGTGCATGCATAAGAACATAAATGAATATATATATATATATATATATATATATATATATATATATATATATATATATATATATATATATATATATATATAGAGAGAGAGAGAGAGAGAGATTGACAAAAGAGTTTGATAAGTTCAAAACACGTGAATCATTAACAACGGTAAAAACGATACTATGTTGGGGGACACATTGTCCAACACCAACCTTCAGACCAAACATCTCAATCTTGCACTGGGATGGTGGCAATTGTCCAACAAAACCCAACAGTCCAAATATCTCAAAAAGACACTGTGGGGGTGGCCTCATTATCCAACACAACCCAATAGTCCATGATAAGAGAAGGAAACCCAGCAGGTGTAATGATTCACAAACCAACATCAAGTTGGTGGTCCTTTATCGACTTCCAACCTAGCCATAACTAACTATAAATTATATCAATAAACAAAAAGAAACCCAAGTCTTAACATCAGATTTTCATGATGATCCAAAGGGAGGAAAACCAAAATTTACAAAGTTAAACTCGACAAATATGACTCTATGAACTCAAAGTCACTCGACAGACACAACAAAATTGCCAAAACACAGGCTCTGAATTAACTCGACGCCAAAACACAGGCCTTGAATTCACTCAACGCCAAAACACAGGCTATGAATTCACTCGACACCTAAACACAGGCTCGAATTCACTCGATGCCTAAACACAGGCTCTGAATTCACTCGACGCCTAAATACAAGTTCTGAATTCACTACACTCCTAAACACATTCAATCGATGCCAAGAATGTCTCCGTCAACACACTCAACTCCAAGGCAGATTTACTCAGTATACTCGATGCCAAAGCACATTCACTCGACGCCAAGCCTGAATCAGTCAACACAATCAAAGCCAAGGAAACACTCAACGCATTCAATGCTTTTCACTTAACGCCATGCCTTCAATCGACGCACTCAATGCTTTTCACTCAACGCCAAGCATTCTCTCGATGCACTCAACACTTTTCACTCAACGCCAAGCCTTCACTCGACACACTCAACGCTTTTCACTCAACACCAAGCCTTTACTCGATGCACTTAACTCTTTTCAATCAACGCCAAGCCTTTACTCGACGAACTCATCTCTTTTTGGCAGATTCTTGACAGAAACTCTATTACCTAACATAGCTTAATAGACTCCTTACTTTTGAGAACAATTAAGCTCTGACACAGAATAAGTTCCATAAAATAAGAGAACAGTGGGGCAGACCACGCAGGAGTCCAAGAATATATAAAAGAAACCTCCCCAAACAACATCGCAAGGAGAACTGGAAAAAATGACGGTCATGCTACATAAGGTACAACTAGGGTTATGAAAATTTAAGAACTAACAGTACGATTGACAGGGAAAAATAGAACAAAAAATAAATATGAGGAATTTACAATAGGCTAGGCAAGGTAGCAATCCACCACTTGCCTTAGACTTCCTTATCTCAACCTTCTTAACACTCCACGATATAGATCGACCAAAAAGAAGGTACAACAACGAAATTTGGAGAGATTTGGATAAAACGAAAGTTTAGGGTCACGTACCCCAACTCCAAAAGTATAAGAAGACAAAAATACCTACCACCAATGCATAGATCTCGACGATAGCTTTCTGGATCTACCCTTTGTCGACGATTCTGAGCACCGGAACACATACAATCGGTGGCCTAAGGCCTCACAATATACGTCGCATACTTTCTCCCGCAATTCAGTCTGATGGCTTGGGGATACCTACCAATGAATAGGGTTTCCAATTATAAGTTTTTATATATATCATATAATAATATATTATTATTATTAATAATACTTAAATGTCCAAACGAACAAAAATCGAATCAACTCGGATTTCTATGAAATTCACACCGAGGCTAAATACCAATGCCACAAAACCAATGGCGATGTTGAAAACAGAATCCGGCACCTAAACTGGGGTTAAAACTCCTCGAAGTCCACAACACCAAATATCCCAAAAGGTTTCACCGAGTTTTAAAACAAACCCGGCTCGCAAGGGAAATCTCAAAAACAAATTAGAAACTAGCCAAACTAATATTTTAAATCAAAACCATGGATTCCAATAAGCAAAAGTCATGCTCCAGCAATGGTACCCGTCAACTACGAGTCAACATAACGCCCTGACGTCAATGTTGACCAGAAATCGACAATCCCTAGTTTATTATTAACTAATGGGCATATTCCTAAAGTAAAATTCAACAGCATACCGAGCAGCTGGTTACTCTGAGTCACGCATGAAGATAGAGAGAAAGAGAAGAGAAGATGGTCGCTAGCAGCAGCAACACCAGACTTCGCCCGCCGCGGATTACATGCCACTCTTGCGGCAGGCTTTCCCTTTATATAAAAACCTGTATTATAGCAAAGCTTATGTTCTCTTACATGGAAAGGAGAATAAAGGGGAAAATATAACAAAGGACAAAGGAGAGAGGTGAGACCGCGGCCAAGGAATAAATGGCGACGAAGCCATGTGCCTAGAAGGCCCAGGCCCCGCGAGCTACTTGTGGAGTCCGCCCGGACTGGCGGTTAGCTCGCTAGTAAAGGTGGCGGGCAGGGAAGTTGTACCCGCATACAAGTTGCCCCATCTTGGCCGTCCCATCAATGTCCCCCGAATGCGAGGTATGGGGGGTATTTATAGGCCCGAGGAGGTAACGTCTTCTCGTAATGTCACCCTCAGTGAGTCGGTGTTTTGTACGAGTAGATCTTGGAGTTCGCTGAGTCCACACCAGGCCTCGCGGTATGGGACTTGTCTTCTAGAGCTGATCTACTATTGTCATGCTAAGGAGGTGGGTCATCATACTCTAGGTGATCTGGAGGCAGGTTTCCATCTTCTGGGCGTCCTGGAGGCAGGGCGCCTTCTTCTAGGCATGCAGATTGACGGAGAGTAGGTGCAAGTCCACGCTACTTGGGCGGACTGAGCCTGAGTCCGTGAACTTCAAGCGGATAGGGTCGACTGGGCAAACTGAGGTCTAGTCTGCAGTCTGAAGGGGCAAGTCGTGCAGGTCACCCCCCGTTGATGAAGTCTGTGCTGTTGGAGGTGTAGGCTAGTCGCTTGGGCGACCTGAGGAGTTATCGCCCTCTGTTGGGCGACCTGGCGGCAGATCGCTTGGCGATGAGGCGGTTTGCCTTGCTTGCTATGCAACCTGCAGGTGTGTTGGTGAAGACCGTGACTTTCCGAGTATGCTTCTATCGGGTGGTCTGTGCGGATAGCTATGGGGAGTTCGCAACATAGTTGGATCGCCCGCACCTGTCATAGAGAGAAACACTACGTGGTTAGCTGGCCTAACCGCTCGGCCTGCACGAGCAGAATGAGGCATTAGTTTACAGCCACTGCAGAATATGAGGCAACAGCGCGACCTAGCATGTCATGCTGTCGAAACCGCCCTAGCCACGTGGCTTGAGCGAACATAGAAGTCTTTCCTCCCATCCATGGAGCATTGGTCAAGACTTATAGGGGGAACTTGGAGCTGGCCGTGACTAGCAAGCAGGCTACCTTGGGAGAGATCGTCTATTTCTGGTTAACATAATCCCCACACTTTTTTAAGTTCTGAAGGGAACTTCGAAAAAGTAGGAGACCCACGAAAATCACGATCCACCCCTTGTAAAAGTTAGAATTAAGGAAATATAGAACCTGATGTCTATCCACAGAAGGAGTTTGTCAATGCCTATCTTGTTCTTTTGCCAAGTGAAGAAGACGTGAATGTCTCCCACTGAGTTCTTCAAAACAAAGATGAGAGGAAGGCATAGAAAAATAATAACTTGCGAGTACCTGATAGAGGCTTTCAAGTACCTGTTATCCTCTACAAAAGGAAGAGTAAGCAATAGACATGAAATAAGAATGAGTTGCAAGTACCTGTTGTTGACTTGCAAGCATCTGCTAGTCTCTACAAATGAGAAGTTATATGCAGATATGATAATAAAGGTAAGCTACAAGTACTAGGGTGGAACTTGCAGGTATTTGCTAATCTCTGCAAAAGAAAAGAGTAAGAAGCAGATATAATGGAAAAGTAGGTTGCAAGTACCTGAACGGAACTTGCGAATATCTGACAATCCATGCAAAAGAGTAGTTAGAAGCAGATATGAAAGTAAAGGTAAGCTACAAGTACCTGGGTGGAACTTACAGGTATTTGCTAATCTCTGCAAAAGAAGAGTGAGCAACAGATTTAAACGAACACTAATTTACAAATACCTGGAGGGAACTTGTATATACCTACCAATCTCCGAGGAGTTTATGGATAAATCTTCTATCAAAAGTCAGTGTGATAAGATAGATATGATTAGGCTACAGAAGGAATATCTATGAAATCCTTGTTGGTCGAATAATAAAAATTTAGTAGAAATAGAACCAGAGCATCGATCTTCTTGTGTGCTCAGATATGATATTCTCAATATGAAATCGAAATTAATTAGATGAAAACCACTTGTAAGAGATTTTGACCAATTGGTTCATCAAAGAGAACCGAAGCGTACAATAAAGTATGAATTATTTGAGCTTTAATAGAATAGAGGAGCTTCTTGAGCGACTACATAGTGGTTTTGATTGCTCTAAGAAAAAGGCCACCACGAGGAGTGGATCTGATGCCAAAATGGAAATAGGGCAACCACATAGAGCGGGCTTAATTGCAAAACGTTTACTTAACTGTTAGAAAGCTAGCTTGATTGCCTCTTTGGAAATACTGCGACCACGAGGAGTGGGTTTAATTGCCGAACGTTTCCAAAATAGGCGATCAAGCGAGCTATTGAAGCAATAAATTCTGTTGGCGTTGCAAGAGTAAATTTTATAATGACACTCTTAGGCAATATATTCCTGCAATTTTCCTTCTTTCAGCAGTTTCTCCACGAGCTTATGAAGTACTCAGCAATTCTCTGTCTCATGACCCACACATATGTGGTATTGTCAGAATATATCGTTGTGACATCTTCGATCAGGACGCAGAAGGAAAGGCTTTGTAAAGTCTGGCTCCTGCTTGATGATTTGAATAACTTCTTCCCTAGAGATAGTTAAACTTGTATACTTTCTTTTTGATCGAGCTTGCTTGTATTGGAGAGAAGAATGAGGCACATTGTCATAAGTCCGAATTGATGTATGAGAGTTATCAAGGTTGATTCTAAATGCTTTGATTGAGATGTAGATGAATTCCCATGATCATGACCTTGTGCTTAATATTTCTGATTTGTATGAGCTCTATAATTGGGGTTTGTTGCTTCTGCTGCTATGAACCTATTTGTTTTTTCAATAAGATCTCCATAAGTGTCGAGCAATTTTGTAGTGACTTTTAATTTAAGAGGACCTTGTCGAAGTCCGCTTATGAAAGCATATTTGTAAAATTCTTGATGGACATTAACAATATCAAGAGTTTCCCTCTGGAATAGATCGATGTAATGAGCGTTAGACTCGTTGTCTTCTTGTTTGATCTGAAAAAGAGCTGCTGCATCTTTCTTTCTCTTCCTTAAGATTCAAAACCTTACGAGAAATTCTCCTTGAAGGTCGTCAAAGCAAGTAATTGATTGAGGCGGTGGATGGTAGAACCATTCCAACACTTGAGCACCAAAGGAGATAATAAAGAGCTTGCATTTGATAGCGTCTAATAGAGCTTTCAACAATGTACTTGACTCAAAAGCTTGCAGATGATGAATTGGATCACTTAGGCCAGAGTAAATTGGTAGACGAGGTTGTTTGAAATCATTTGGAGAAACTTACCATCGAATTCGATATATAAAAGGAGAAGGAACTAGCTCTTTGCCTGCGAAAGATGTTAGTCCATCAGGTATGTGAGGATAAGCATTCATGTTTACCTTATGAAGCTTTCGATGAGAGATGTGAATTCCTTCTTAGATAGTAGGAGATCGTATTCGTTACTTGAGACGAGAACTTTGGAATGACTAAAAGTGTATTCAGAACTCAATCTCATGTCTTCATTGCAACTGTTGTTCATCAACTGTTCAGGATCTGAAGGTCGCATGTTAACTGTTGATGCGCGTAAATGGCACCGCCCAGTAACGGGATTTCGAATCTCACGGGGGGGGGGAGGGGGGATGAGCAGATGCTAATACAGACTGCAGTGCTACTGGTTACTCTGAGTATTGCATGAAGATAAAGAGAAAGAGAAGAGAAGAGGGCCGCTAGCAGTGGATACACTAGACTTTGCCCATCGTGGATTAAATTCCACTTTTGCAGCGGGCTTTCCCTTTATATAAAAACCTATATTACAGCTGAGCTTAAGTTCTCTTACATGGAATGGAGAATAAAGGGAAAATATAATAGAGGACAAAGGAGAGAGGAGAGCCGATGACTAGGGAAGAAATGGTCGGCCAGGCCGCGCGGCTTGAAGTCTCTGGCCACTCGAGCTGCTTGCGGAGTCCGCCTGGACTGGCAGTCAGCCCGTTAGTAGAGGTGCTGACAGGGAAGTTGAAGATGCGTCGAAGTTGCCAACTCCTTGCCGACCCATCGGTGTCCCACGAATGAGAGGTGTGGGGGGCTATTTATAGGGCTGAGGAGGTAACAGCTTCTGGTAACGTCACCACCTGTGAGTCAGTGATTTGTGCGAGTAGAGCTTGGAGTCTGCCGAGTCCAAACTAGGCCCCGTGGTCTGGTACTTATCTTCTGGAGCTGATTTGCTTTTGGCGGGCTGAGGAGGCAGATCATCATCCTCTAGCTAATTTGTATTCAGTTCGCCATCTTTTGGATGACCTGGAGGTAGGTCGCCTTCTTCTGGGCAAGAGGATTGACGGAGAGGAGGAGCAAGTCCATGCTCCTTGGGCAGAATGAGACTGAGTCCGGGAACTGCAAGAGGATAGGGTCGACTGGGCAACCTGAGGTCGAGTCCACGGTCTAAAGATGCAGGTCGCATAGGTCGCCCCTGTTGATTAAGACTGCCCAGCTAGAGGGGCAGGCTAGATGCTTAGGCGACCTGAGGAGTTCTCGCCCTTTATTGGGCAACCTGCGGCAGATCGCTTGTCGATGAGGCTGTTTGCATTGCTCGCTGTACGACCTGAAGGTGGGCAGGTGTAGACCGTGACCTGCCGAGTATGCTGCTATCTAGAGGTCTGTGAAGATAGCTATTGGGAGTTCGCGACATAGTTGGATGGCCCGCACCGATCGTAGAGAGAAACACTACACGATTCGGTGGCCTAACCATGCGGCCTGCCAAGGAGGACTGAAGCATCAGTCCTCAGCCCCTGTAGAACAGGCAGCTATTGCATGACCTAGGCTGTCAGGCTGGGGAGACCGCCCTATACGTGTGGCCTGAGCGGATAGAGAAGTCTGTCCGCCCATCCATAGAGGACTGGTCGCTACCTACAGGGGGAACCTGGAGCAGGCCGCGACTAGCTTGCTGTCTACCTTGGGTGGGATCGCCGATTTTTGGGTTAACAGTCAAAAATATGCCACTAAAGCAATTAAAATAAACATCAAAAAATCTGGGGCGTTACAACCACTCCCCTTAAAAGAAAGTTTCATCCCAAAACTTGATACACAACTGACTGCACTAAAGAAAGAAAATAATCAAAGGTTATTGAATAGAAACACTTACCAAAAAAACTAGAACAACATGTGAGGATGAGCCTCTCTCATAGCTGAATCCAACTCCTAAGTCGCGCTCTCCACATCTTGGTTTCACGACAAAACATTGACCAAGTGTATTGTCTTCCTTCACAACACCCGAACTTGAGTATCCAGAATGTGAACAGACATCTCTACATAATAAAGGTTAGGCTGCAACTGGGGCATCAAATCGAGAACATGCTGGTCGTTAAGCACACTTTTCCACGACTTGCACACATGAAACACATCATGCACACCAGAAATATTAGTAGGCAAACCCAGCATATAAGCTAACACTCTGATGCATTCAGCAACCTAGAAAGGTCCCACATTCCTGGGATTCAACTTGTGGTTACTTCCAAACATTTTAACACTAGACATTAGAGAGACCTTGAGGAAAACCATGTCCCCAATTACAAATTCTAGATCAATCCTTCTCTGATTAGAGTTCTTCTTATAACCCTCTTGAGCTATTCGAAGCTTCTCTCAAATATGCATCACAAAAGTATTGATCTCCTCCAAGGCTTCCGGACCCAACAACGGTCGTCCACCAACTTCGGCCTATACAAGAGAGTTCTACAATGTCTCCCATACAAAGCTTCAAAGGGGGACATCTACAAACTCTCCTGATAATTTTGTTAAATGCCATCAATCTAAGCCGCGAATCCCAAGCTCCTCCGTGGTTTAATATGTAACATCTGATCATATCTTCCAAAATTTGATTAAATCTCTTTGCCTGACCATTGGTCTGCGGATGATAAGTAGTGGAATACCGGATATCGGTACCCAACCTTTCTTGCAAACTATTCCAAAAACGGTATGAAAACCTAGCATCTCGATCTCACGCTATACTTACTAGTACTCCACGTAGTCTGATGACCTCATCCAAATAAAACTCTACTATTTTCTTCATGGAGTAATCAATCTTGAATGACATGAAGTGAGTATACTTCGTCAATCTGCCCACTATGACCCACACATAATCTTGTCTTCGGAGAGATCTCAGCAAGCCGGTAATAAAGTCCACAGAAATACTCTCCCACTTCCAACATGGAATATCCAAAGGCATCAGCTTTCCACCGGGCCTTCTATGATCTGCCTTAAATTGCTTGAAAGTAAAACATTTAGACACAAACTTGGCTATATCATTCTTCATCCCATTACAATAAATGATATGCTTCAGATCTTTATACATCTTAGTAGAAACATAGTGGTAGACAACACTACAACCGCGGTAATTACCCTTTCTTAGTTCTACTATGAAGGTGTAGCAAATCAGGATCGTCCTTTTGATGTATCCTTGTAAGCGTAATCCAAGAAGGTTCTGCCATTTCCAGGCTGCTTGGTGAATCGCTACTCCCAACAGAAATACCCATTAACAAAAATTCTTCCACTAAATATTCCACCGGGAGACCAAAGATCTGCTTTGTCTTTCTACTAATGGCATCAACAACCACATTTGTTTTGCCCGGATGATATAGAATATCAACATCATAATCTGCGACATACTCCAAACATCTACGCGGGCGCAAATTCAACTCCTCAGTGAGTACATACTTCAAGCTCTTATGGCACGTGTAAATCTTGAACAACGCGCCATACAACATATGTCTCCACAACTTTAGGGCATAAATCACTGCCGTAAACTCCAAATCATGATTATGGTAGTTCTTTTCAAGAATCTTCAATTACCTTGCCTTCTTTCATTAATACACAACCAAGTCCAACGTGCGAGGCATCCATATAAAGGACATATTCCACTCCTTCGGTAGACAAAGACAACACTAGAGCAGTGCACAATCTCTTTTTCAATTCTTTAAAGTCTCCTTCTCACTAATCGCTCCACACAAAAGCTTTGTTCTTCTATCTAAGCTTTAGGTAGTGGCATAGACAATGTAGAGAATCGTTCCACAAAACTTCTATAATAGCCTTCCAAGCCTTGGAAGCTTCTTACCTCTTTGGGTGTGGTAGGTCTTTTCCAATCTATAACAGTACCTATCATCTCTAGGTCAACTGAAATTCCATCTTTGTTCACAGCATGACCCAAAAAGGACTCTGAGATAGCTAAAACTAGCACTTACTCAACTTTGCATACAACTTATGTTCTCTTAGAGAAAATAGAATAAAAGCCAAGTGCTGGGCATGCACCTCAGCACTCCAGGAAAAATGACGACATCATCAATAAAAATGACCACAAAATGGTTCAGAAAATCTTTAAATACCATGTTCATCATGTCCATGAAAGCAAAGGGTGCATTCATCAATCCAAAGGACATTACCAAGAACTCAAAATGTTCAAGCCGAGAATGAAAAGCGGTCTGTGGAACATCCGTCTCACAGATTCTCAAATGATGGTAGCCTGAACAAAGGTCAATCTTCGAAAACACCATACTACCATTCAACTGATCAAACAAAACATCTATCTATTGCAAGGGATACCTATTCTTGATAGTTAACTTATTCAATTCCCTATAATCGATGCACAGCCTCATTGATCCATCCTTCTTCTTTACAAAAAAAAATGGGATCACCCCAAGGTGAAGAACATGGCATAATCAATCCACATTGTAACAACTCATCCCGTTGGGTATGTAACTCTTCCAGCTCATCGGGCCATGTGGTATAGTGCCTTAGCAATAGGGCGGATACCCGGTTCCAGATCTTTAACAAACTCCACATCTCTCTCAAGCGGAAGGACAAGAAGACTATCTTGAAAGACATCAAGAAACTCTCACACTTGAGGAATATCCTCGACATGCGACAAACCTCCAGCGGCTTCCAAAATAGAAACCATGTAAGCACTACAACCGGAATCTAAAAGCTTCTGAGCACATACCATAGAAATAATTGGGTAATCGTTGCGCGGAAAACCATAAACAATCTTAGGGTGGCCATTGTACATCTTAAAGTGCAAAAGCATAACCTTGCATTAGATAATGACAACATATATGGACAACAATTCCATGCATAGAATCACATCAAAGTCTTCCCAGTCCTGCACCTTTAGATCGGCAAAACCTTAAAAATTGCCTAAAAGAATAGGACAACTTTGGATACTCTGGTCCGACACCACTTAGTCACCTGAAGGAAACTTAACGCAAAATGTATTTCAAACCTAATTAAGGGTCAGACGATGATGTTCCATGAAAGTCCTAGCCACGAACGATTGGGTAGCACCAGAATAAAAAAAATGTGTGCCCAACGTTTCTTTACCTTAAACCTCCTTATAAAACCGCATATAAAACTAGTCAAACAATGTCGAAAATATAGCTAATAGCAGAAAAAAAAGATTAGATTGTAACCTGAGATCACTTGGGTGGATGTATGTGCTTCTTCTAAAGTCATCACATTCTGCTTGTCCTTCCTTTTATCCAAAAGCTGCGGCAACATCAAAGCTGGAAGTGGAACTGGCTGCAGCGGGTGCTGAGACTGCCGACATTTAGACATCAAGTGCCCTTTCTATACACACTGGAAGCATACCTTATCTTTACTCCAAAAACTGGAAACATCATGTCCTTTATGCATACTTGAAGCGCAGACCAAATCTCCTTTGGGTGGCTATGGATTTCAAGCACCTGCTGTTACTTCTAAGCTCCCAACCTCTTGAAAGATTTCTCGAATGAATGACCTGATCGGCCACAGAAACTACATGCCTCCTTGCTTATTTTCCTCAATACAGGAATAGATTCTCGAGAGCTTTTACCATCATCAGACTTCCTCTTATCCTTCCTCATTTGCTTGTCTCGATTCTTTTTATTATCGATCGCTTCGACTTCTATAGTAACATCGACTGCTTCTGTATAATTATCTGATCCATACGGGCTAGCCAGCTGCTGGATGTCACTCCTAAGACCACCCAAAAATCACTTGACTCTGCTTGCTTTAGAGGCTACTATATCCGGGGCAAACCGTCTCAACTTGCTGAACTCTACATCATACTCATTGACCTTGATTTGTCGTTATTTCAAATACAGGAAATTGTTCATCAAATGGTCTTGCTCAACCGATGGTAGAAACTTCCTAAACAAAAATTCCTTAAACGATCCCCACGAACATCCATCATTGAGGATTTCTTTTCCTCTCAACCACCAGCTCTTTGCAAGACCCTTAAGCTGGTAAGCAGCGACCATCACTCTCTGGTCCGAAGATATTCCTGAGTATGAGAACATCTACTCGTTATAGATAATCCAATCGTTCAAAGCCATGAAATTAGCTCCACCACGATAGGTATGAGTTCCTAGTCGCTGAAAATGGGAACTAAAGTTCATCTCTGGTGTCAGCAAAACTGGAGGCACTAAAGGAGCAGTAGGAACAGGAACAGCTTGACCCACTAAAGGGTCTTGAAACGACATATAACAACGCCTAGATTTGCGAATGCATCTCCACCATATGCCTTGAGAGAACCTCATTGATCTGTTGTAGTCCTTCAATCCCAGCCTCACTCCGGGAACCAAACAACTCGCCCTCAGACTGGGGAGTAGACCTTGTCATACGATTAGCCGGCATACGAATAATACAACAAACAACCAATCAAAACCAAGCTTAACCGCTAGAACAATGCAACTCAGTTCAGACTATATATGTTTAGACACTAGCATATGCTGCTAACTGGCTCTGGGATTTTCATTAATGATGTCATGCTTAAACTTAATATGATATACCATCATCTTGTTGACTTATGTGCATCAACCATGAATGCATGAATTATCATTCCTTTTTTTTAAATTCATGTGTGTATGTATGTCTTCGTATAGATCTTAGCTTGGCATGTGTGCTAATGTAATGATATGTTATCCATGTTGTGATATGCATTCTAATAAAGGTATTAATGCATATTATGAGCTGCGTACACATGAAATATTATACATCACATACTACATAATATCGTATGTAATGAAAAGTAAAATCTAATGTGCATTTATGTGATGATTGTTATGCATCATATACTACATAACAGTCACATGTTGCTTCCTATGCGGATCCATATACAAACACATATTATGCATCCCATACTACATAATATGCTCCATATACTTATTGCCACGCTAATGAGTGTTGTGTTCATGCTTCAGCCAAGACGTACTGATGACACATCAATATGTGTATGAAATGGAAAAAAGACAACTAAAACTAACCCGAGATAGTCGTTCGACCATTTGTCAAACAACCTCTCCCACTGATACCAACTGTCATAACCCGCATTTTCTCCGTATTTGAACAAAATATCAGAGTAATAGAAAACACGCGTCATGATGCCATGCCGTGCAGGGGATGACTGCAGGCGCATAAGAAAGAACTCAATCCAACACTTTATATGAAATCCTCAAGTTATTATGATGCAGCTGTATTTTTAGTTAAGTTTTGATTGATGTATCCCCCGGCTCAGTGGATCAACTAGTCCACAAGTGAAAACATGAATATACACTGCCAAAAATTCTTTGTTTATAATGATTAAAATCCTACATTAGCAAAAACATACAAATAGGATAACTCATGATATGCATACCTCTAAATTTAATATAAGTATAGAAATAACTTTTACATTCGTTAAAATATAATGTCTTGGGTTAAAAGATGTTATGCATTAGATATCCAAAATGATAGTTTTATACTTTAAAATAACTAACATGCAATCCTAGCATAAAATCTTCCCAAAGAGCAAGTAAACCAACAATTCGATAAGAAATTGACTTAGCAGCTAGCAAGTACTTAACATTCCACAAAACATATCTCTAGTGTGCATCAACAACCTGACACGATCCCACTAAAAAGTATGTATGTCTGAACGAAAAACAAAACAATAGATCTACCTCACAATGATGAGGAAAGAAATATTGCAACAGCCGTAGAACACCAGCAACAACCATCGCTAGCAGCTTAACCCGCTAGTGCTCTAAGCCTGAGACATTCAAAAGCAAAGAATACCTCAGCAAGAATAAAAACATGGCAATCAAAGATCATTAGTAGAAATAATCCAAAGAGATAAAAGGGTTACCAACACTTATAAAAGAAAAGTTGTCCAATCATAGCAGATAAGTCATACACTAATAGGATGAGAAGAATTCTCAAATAGAGTAATAAAAAGGGTGCACCAAGTGCGAAATGAAGTCATGCACCTATAAAATCTGCAAGTGAGTGCATAGGAACATTTGTGCATATATATATATATATATATATATATATATATATATATATATATATATATATATATATATATATATATATAGATATAGATATATATATATATATATATTTATAGATATAGATAGGCAAAAGAGACTGATCAGCTCAAAACACATGAATCATTAACACCGGTAAAAACGTTACTAAGTTGGGGGCCACATTGTCCAACACCAACTTTCAGACCAAACATCTCAAACAAGCACCGGGGTGGTGGCCACATTGTCCAACATAACCCAACAGTCCAAATATCTCAAAATGGCACTGTGGTGGTTGCCTCATTATCTAACATAACCCAGCAGTCCATGAGAAGAGAAGAAAACCGAACTAGTGTAATGATTCACAAACCGGTATCAAGTTGGTGGTCTTTTATCCACTACCAACATAGCCAAAACTAACCATAAATTTTATTAATAAACAAAAGAAACTGAAGGCTTAGCGTCATATTTTCACGACAATGCAAAGGGAAGAATACAAAAAGATTCTAAGGTAAACTCGACGAATATGACTTGACGAAGTCAGAGTCACTCGACGGACACATCAAAATTGCCAAAACACAAGCTCTGAATTCACTCGATGCCAAAACACAGGCTCTGAATTCACTCGATGCCAAAACACAGGCTTTGAATTCACTCGACGCCTAAACACAGGCTCTGAAATCACTCGACGCCTAAACACCGGCTCTGAATTCACTCAAAGCCTGAACATAGGCTCTGAATTCACTCGATGCATAAACACATTCACTCGACGCCATGCCTGACTAAGTCAACACACTCAACGCCAAGGCATATTCACTCAACTCACTCGACGCCAAAGCACAGTCACTCAATACCAAGCTTGACTCAGTCAACACACTCAATGCCAAGGCACCACTCAACGCATTCAACACTTTTCACTCAATGTCAATCCTTTACTCGACGCACTTAAAGCTTTTCACTCAACTCCAAGCCTTAACTCGATGCACTCAATGCTTTTCACTCAATGCCAAGCCTTCACTCGACACACTTAACGCCAAGCCTTCACTTGATGCACTCAATGCATTTCACTCAACGCTAAGCCTTCACTCAATGCACTCAATGCTTTTTGGCCGATTCCTAATAGAAACTGTCTTATCTAACTGAGGTTAATAGACTCCAAACGTTTGACAACACTTTTGCTCAGACCCAAAATAAGTTCTAGAAAATAAGAGAATAATTGGGTAGACCAGGCAGGAGTCCAAGTATAGATAAATGAACCCTCCTCCAACAACACAGAAAGGAGAAAGGGTAAAAATTACTATTATGCTACATAAGGTAACGTTAGGGGTTATTAAATATAAGAACTAACTATAGGATTGACAGAAAAAAAAACTAGAAAACAAAAAGAAATATGAGGAATTTGCAAGAGGCTAGGCAAGAGAGCCATCCACCACTTGCATTAGACTTCCTTATCTCAAGCTTCAGAACAGTCAACGGTATAGATCGGCCTAAAAGAAGGTACGACAACAAAATCTGGAGAGATTTGGACAAAACAAAAGTTTAGGGCCACAAACCCCAATGCCAAAAGCTCAAGAAAATAAAAATACCAACCACAAATGCATAGATCTCGGCGAGAGCTTTCCGGAGCTACCCACTATTCTTGGGTATTGTATCCACACTAACCCAGATTTGATGATGTCATCGTTGAACTAAGATGAATTAAGTTGTATTTGATGCTTGGTTTGAGTTAAGTGTTTGCAGGATTCTTATGGGAAGTGTAGACCAATGTCAGTATACAATGGGTCACCAAACACAGGACCATACAATATAATCCCTCATTATGTGATCCAAGGTGTTGACTCATGTGTAGCCTCTCTATTGGGATATACTTTATATTCCAGTTTTAGGACTAAGTGAAAAGACTTGAGGCTGGTCTCACCTTAGAAGAAGAAAAAAATTATGTCAAGAAAATTTCCTAAGTATTATACTCGAGTAGTTCTATACTTACTCAAGTAAAATGCTGAGTTCATACTCGTGTAATAATACTCTTACTCGAGTAGGTATGGTATATCCCGAGTAGTC
Source organism: Platanthera guangdongensis (assembly GCA_039583875.1). Classification (NCBI taxonomy): domain Eukaryota; kingdom Viridiplantae; phylum Streptophyta; class Magnoliopsida; order Asparagales; family Orchidaceae; genus Platanthera; species Platanthera guangdongensis. Next base: position 139,675,165 of record CM077162.1, on the reverse strand, counting down.
TAATTATGGCTCTCGAGTAGTTAAGATAACTACTCGAGTAGTTTCCTTTCTCCTCTCGGGTTTACAGAATTTTTCTCCTCAAAAGTTTTCTAAGTTAAATACTCGAGTAGTACTATATAGTACTCGAGTAGTTTTATCTTCTGTCTCGAGTAATTGAATTCTGACTCTTGTGTAGTTCTCACTTACTCGAGTAGTCTAAGTCATGTACTCGAGTAGTTCATTTACTACTCGAGTAGTCCAGAATTAATACTCGAGTAACCCATAATTATACTCTTGAAAATTTCTCTAAGTGAATTATTCGAGTAGTCATTTCCATATACTCGAGTAGTTTTATTCGTCTCGAGTAGTTCAACTTCTATACTCGAGTAGTCCAGTATTCCAGTTCCAAAAATTTTCTAAGTCCTTGTCTCGAGTAGTTTCTCAACCACTCGAGTAGTTCGTTCCCATCTACTCGAGTAGTTTTCCATATACTCGAGTAATCCACTCCACCTCTCGTGTAACTACTCAAGTACTCAGGTATGTCATTTTTGATACTCGAGTAGATGAATTCTTTTTACTCGAGTAGTTGACTCCATGTACTCGAGTAACTATCTCATTCTCTCTCGAGTAGCTTTTTTATATCCTCGAGTAGTCATCTTCTACCCACTCGAGTAGTGCTGTAATGTACTCAAGCTCAAGTTGCAGAATCCTTCTCAAGCTGCTAAGGTCACTTAGGTTTTAGACACAGAGGACAGGACCCTATCTCCCACTCCATCTCAGGTCCCCAGCTCCTCTGGTGCATGAAATGAGGGGGATCCTGCTCCTACTGTTTCAGCCAGGATGCCATATCCTCCAGTACCTACTACTCCACCTGCTACCCCAGAAGACATTCCATCAGATCAACAACCTCTAGAAGCACTACTATCCACTGATGTTGCCATCAATGAGATGATAGCGGAATTGACTGCAGATGAACCACCTCCTCCTCTACCTCCAAAAGCTCCATCCACAAACATACACAAAGACTCCACTCCAGTGCCATCTCCAACAAAGTCTCCATAAAAATCTCCAGCAAGGTCTCCAGCTAAATCTCCTGATGTTCAACAAGAGCGGCCAAAAACTTTCTTCATTTCTGATGAGCCATCACCTGAGGCAGCTAAAGCTCCTCTCAGAAATTTGGATTTCTCTATCCCTCAAATCATTGAAGAAGGGGATGCCCTAATTCATACTACAAGAACTTAGAGCTTTGTCACCTTTCAAGAAATATCTCCTTGGGTAGCTCGTCCTCTTCCTTCTCTTCCATCTACTTCTGCTCCTCCTACTGAAACAGCTACTTCCTCCACATATTTGATGACACAGATTGTCCTTCTCCTTCAAAAATAGAAAACATACTTTGATACTTGTATCAAGACTGTTAGTGATAATGTCACTGCTCTAGAAACTGAGATGAGTAGATGATTTGTTGAAATCCAACACAATACTGACCAACTCAAACATCTGTTCCAAATTGGTGGCAAAGCATTAGACCTCAATATAACTAGTGTTGGTGAAAAAGTATTTAGAAAAATCAAATGCTGCCATGCAAGAGCTTTGGAAAGTCAAAGTGAAAGAGATTCATAATGATGTCTTAGCATAAATACAGAGTGTCAAATTCCACACCTATGACACTACTGTCTGGATGCACAACCAAATTCTTCCTGAATCTGCTGCTGATCCAAATATTTTTCCTCATCATCTGAATACATTAGCTGTTGATGCTCCTATTCAAGCTCCTCAACCCACTTTCTCTCCAAGGCCTGATGATTCAGTTGCTCCTCCTGATACCTATACTCAGGGTTGGGATGAAGATCCTGCAGACATTTTCTTCCAAGCTCCTCCTGAAATTCAGACTTACAAGAAGAAAAGAAAGTATGGTGATGGTGCTTCTGCAAGTAAGTCCATTCCTATTCCAGTCCCTGATGCTGAGAAAAGAAAATATCCTGAATTTATTGAGATATGGTCTCCCACTTCTATGTCCCTCATCCTGGATACACTCAAACTTGTTATGGACTACCATGAGAGCAAGAATATACATTACAGTTCCCAGGAATGAGAGTTATATGTGAAATCAATGACCAAGAGAAGGATATATGACAGAGAATTTGGAAGAAACAATGCTGCTGCTCCTCCAAGACCTCCAAAGTATTATCCAAAGCCTTACAGCTACCAGAGGAGACAACAAGAGAAGCAAGACAGGCAGCATCATTAGATCTAGCTACAAGGACCTATGAGCTGTGGAAATGATTTTTTTGTATAAATGACATTTTTGGATATTTTCATTTATATAATTCTATGTTTTTGATCTTATTATCTTGTTCATTGTCTTATGCTTGCTTACACTGATTTATCTACTTAGTATTCTTTTTATGTCCATAATTCACCTTAGTGTAAAGAGTTCTGACTTCTACAAATAGGGGGAGATTGTTGGGTATTGTATGCACACTAACCCAGATTTGATGAAGTCATCCTTGAACTAAGATGAATTAAGTTGTATTTGATGCTTGGTTTGAGTTATGTGTTTGCAGGATTCTTATGGGAAGTGTAGACGAATGTTAGTCCACATTGGGTCACCAAACACAGGACCTTACAATGTAATCCCTCATTGTGTGATCCAAGATGTTAACTCATGTGTAGCCTCTTTATTGGGATACACTTCATATTCAAGCTCTAGGACTAAGTGAAAAGACTTGATGCTGGTCTCACCATAGAAGAAGAAAAAAATTCTGTCAAGAAAATTTCCTAAGTATTATACTCAAGTAGTTCTATACTTACTCGAGTAAAATGCTGAGTTCATACTCGAGTAATAATACTCTTACTCGAGTAGGTATGGCATATCCCGAGTAGTATAATTATGGCTCTCGAGTAGTTAAGACAACTACTCGAGTAGTTTCCTTTCTCCTCTTGGGTTTACAGAATTTTTCTCCTCAAAAGTTTTCTAAGTTAAATACTCGAGTAGTACTGCATAATACTCGAGTAGTTTTATCTTCTATCTCGAATAATTGAATTCTGAATCTCGTGTTGTTCTCACTTACTCGAGTAGTCTAAGTCATATACTCGAGTAGTTCTTCTAATACTCGAGTAGTCCAGAATTAATACTCGAGTAACCCAGAATTATACTCTAGAAAATTTCTCTAAGTGAATTACTCGAGTAATCATTTCCATAAACTCGAGTAGTTCTATTCGTCTCGAGTAGTTCAACTTTTATACTCGAGTAGTCCAGTATTCTAGTTCCAGAAATTTTCTAAGTCCTTGTCTCGAGTAGTTTCTCAACCACTCGAGTAGTTTGTTCTATCTACTCGAGTAGTTTTCCTTATACTCGAGTAATCCACTCCACCGCTCCTGTAACTACTCAAGTACTCGAGTATGTCATTTTTGATACTCGAGTAGCTGAATTCTTTTACTCGAGTAGTTGACTCCATGCACTCGAGTAACTATCTCATTCTCTCTCGAGTAGTTTTCTTATATCCTCGAGTATTCATCTTCTACCCACTCGAGTAGTGCTGCAATGTACTCGAGTAGTCCTTTCTCTCTAGAGTATTTTACTTTGATTTTTCCGAAAATTTTGTTAAGTCTAGAATAATAGTATTCTTTATGAACCTTGACTTGATTTGTCCACATGTATCTTATAATGACTTAATTATGTCTAATCTTTTCTGATCCTATAAATGGTCTTGTCTAAACCGACAAACCCTAATTCTAATAAGTTTATTCTAAGAGAATATTCAGAAGTTTTGTAGCCCCGTGTTTTTCTGTTTTCCTCTTTCTCTCTCCAAGAAACGAAAACCACAGACGCTGCCGTCGCTGATTCCCGACCGGCTAGGGTTTCGCCTTTAGAGGATTCAGATCACGAAGGCTTTGCAGATCGAGATTTGCTCAACTCCTCATCTTCTGATTCAATCGATCGTGTGAAGCCAAGAAGTTTCAGATCCAATCTTGCCGAGATTTCTCATCATCATTCTGATAAAGATGCAAAGCCTAGAAGAACAAATTTCTGGCCGACTGTTATAGATCTGAAAAGGGAATTACTGTTTGTATTTCTATACAAAATTTCTTTCATTCTTGTAGGAGAAATTTCTCCGAGTGTAGGAGCTTTTGTCTCCGAGATTTTAGGAAGTTTTACCTTATGAGTGTAGATCTGTTCTGTGGATCGAGATTGTAGAAACATTGTTCCGAGGGTAGAATTGATTTTCTATCCGAGATAGTGGAGTAGCCGAGTCTAGTACATTGCTAGATCGGTGAGGGAAAGTGGATGTACCCAAGGTTGGGGAACCACTATAAATCTTGCCTCGTCTGTGATTGATTGGTAGTTAGTTCTGTGCATTGGTTTGAAATTTTTATTTCGCAAAAAGACGCACATCTCAACTATTCACCCCCCTCTAGGGGATTTAGGTAGGCATCTATAAACTTTCAACTGTCGACGATTCTAAGCACCGGAACACCTACAATCAGAGGTTGAAGGCCTCAGATATCCATCACCTACTTTCTCCCGCAATTCGGTTCGATGTCTTGGGGAAGAAGTTAATGAATAGGGTTTCCAATTATAAGTATTTGTATATATCATATAATACTAATATAACATTATTACTAATAATTTAATGTCCAAATGACCAAAACTCGAATCAACTCGGATTTCCATGAAATTCACACCGAGGCTAATTATTGGGTATTGTATCCACATTAACCCAGATTTGATGAAGTCACACTTGAACAAAGATGAATTAAATTATATTTGATGCTTTGGTTGAGTTATGTGTTTGCAGGACTCTAATGGCAAGTGTAGACCAATGTCAGTCTACAATGGGTCACCAAACACAGGACCATACAATATAATCCCTCTTTGTGTGATCCAAGGTGTTGACTCATGTGTAGTTTCTCTATTGGGATACACTTCATATTCAAGCACTAGTACTTATTGGAAAAGGCTTGATGCTGGTCTCACAAAAGAGAAGTGAATTCTATCTAAGAAAAATTTACTAAGTGTTTTACTCGAGTAGTTCTATACCTACTCGAGTGAATAGCTCTGTTTATACTCGAATAAAATTACTCTTACTCGAGTAAGGATGATAGATCCCGAGTAGTCAATTTATGGCTCTCGAGTAGATAATACAACTACTTGAGTAGTTTCCATATTATTCTCGGGTTTGTAGATTTCCCTCTGTAAATATATTCTAAGTAAATTACTCGAGTAGTACTTTATAGTACTCGAGTAGTTTATACATTCTGTCTCGAGTAGTTAAGTCATGTACTCGAGTAGTTCATTTACTACTCGAGTAGTCGAGTATTTATACTCGAGTAACCAGAATTTCTTCCCTCATAATTTCTCTAAGTCAATTACTCGAGTAGCTATTTCCATAAACTTGAGTAGTTCTTATTCACTCAAGTAGTTCAACTTCACTACTCGAGTAACCCATAATTACAGTTCAGAAAATATTCTAAGTCCCTGACTCGAGTAGTTCATCTACCACTCGAGTAATGGTGGGCAAAAACCCGAACAGGCAAGCGTACCTGTCGAATCGTAGTACCAAGGTCGTATTTAAACACGGGGCTGTCAATTACTTCTACTCACGCTCTAACTATTATCCTACCGGAAAACTAATGGGATTTGAGAATTTGTTTTTTAGAGTAAAACAAAAGACAACTTGCGAGACGAAAAACTTATAATAAAAAGCTAGCATTCGATCGAAGATTCACCATAAAATGAAATGAGAGGGATGAAAAGGCATAGTTTTAAATTTGCAAATCATACTCGACCATGACGGATCCGAAATTAGGAAATAATCTCGCTAGAGAATTAAATCCCCTGACATATAGACGTTTTGACCGAAATCTCTTTCAAGTCAAGAAAAAGCCTAAAGCCGCATTATCGAGGTGACCCGCACTATTGGATTTGACTCCAATCCGGAAGATTTACGTCATCCTATCTCTAGGGTTGCGTTCAACTCCTTCCTTCTTTGAGTGATCTTTCATATTCATGAGCCTCTCGGCTACTCAAATATGAGATCTCAAGCCTACTACCGTATACTGGAAATACGGAGTCGACAAAATAAAAATCAAAGAAGGATCGAGTAAAATTAAGCAAAAAAAAACTATGAAATAAAAGAAACCCTCATCTCATTTTATGGATCCTCACGATCGAACGCTAAATAGAATTAGCTACGCATAATTGAAAAGGAAGACAAAAGAAGATAAGAGAGGAACATTTTCATTACTTGCAAAAAAAGTACACAAAATATAAAAAAGACAAGATTATGCTATGAAGAAACTTGCACTAATGGAAAAGAAAACTAATACAATAATGAAACTAACAACAACTCACAAGCACTCTCCACTCTCCAACTCAACACTCACATTCAACTTAAAACTTTACTTCTCAAAAATTTCTCCCTTGGCTTGAGGGATGGGGTGGCTTTTATAGGAGATGGAGAAGGATCTAGAATGAAATGAAGAGGAGGAGGCCAAGGGGGGTGGCCGGCCATGTAAAGGGAGAGAAGTGCATGCATTTCATTTAATGAAGGGAGAGGGAGAGGATGATTCAATGCATAGTATTTAAAAGAAAACAAATAAAATAAAGAGAGTAAATAAGGGGGAATGGATGATAATAAAGAGTGGAGAAAAATAATAAAAAGGAGAGAGAGGAGGGATGGTGTGGCAAGTGGCCGGCCAATGCATGAAAAAGTGAATACATGCATGCAATAAATGAGAGGGAGAGAACATGCATGAATGTGGCTTATGGAAATGAAATAAAATAAAGTAGAGAGGGGGAATGGATGTAGAATAATGAAGGGGGGGGAATAGGGAGCCGTCCATGCATGAGTGGCACCATGTGGGCCGAAATTTTAGTTGTGGGCTGCTGAATTTGAAGGTGGGCTGCACTTGGAGAGGGGCCGGGCTGCTACATGAAGAGGGTTGCATCATGTGGGCTTTATGGATGTTGAAGGGCTGCTCCAATCTTCAAGGGCTGCATGTAGGGGTTGTACCATGTTGTGGGCTGCATGTAGGGGTTGCACCATGTTGTGGGCTGCATCATAAGTGGCCGGGTAGGAGGCTAGGTGGGCTGCTCCTTGTTGAATGCTCGGGCTGCAAGGGCTTTGAAGCTTGGGCATGAACCTACAAAAAAAAGAGACAATACAATCATGGATTAGTCTACATAATATAAGAAAATTAAAACAAGATTTTAAAACACAATAATAATAAAAACATTACAACATTAAAATTAAAACATTAAGACATATCATTAACTATAATTATTATACATAACATAACATAATAAATAATAACATAATACATATAATAAGGCTATATAGATTTTTATATCAAAACTCTAATAACACTAGGAATTAATATATTGTAAAGAGACATTAAAACATGAAATAACAATCATAAAATATAAATAAAATTAGGCATTTTGAATACTAAATTACCCCCAAAAAGGATGACTAAAACTAGTCATCAAATTCCCCCATGCTTAAACATTTGCTTGCCCTCAAGCAAATAGAAATAAAAACTAGGGAGGAGCAAAAAGAAAACAAAAGATATATATATTTTGAAGTTCCATAGTTAAGAAAAACAAAACATGAAAAATTAAACTATCCTAATATTCATATTATCAACTAGTGGGGTGAGAAGTGCACAATAGAAAATTTGAAAATGGAACCCTAAAAATCTCATTAAGACATAAGAAAAGTCTACTAATTTCTAAATCTTAAAATAAGGCATCCAAAATAAATGAAAATAAGGAAAACAAAAGTAGAGGTTCTAAATAAACAGCGCATTAACAAACTACTCGGTTGCTAGATAAACATTAACCCTAAAACACTCCAAGATAACCTCCAAAGAAATCCATCAATGATGGTGGCCATAGGCTTGTACGTTCACACTTTCTCCACTACGCGAATTTGCGTTCTAAGATCAATAGGACTTCTACTAGGCATTAAAACTTGGCTTAGGTAAATGATTAGGAAGTGGAATCAAAGATAAACATGAAGGTTTTAGGCACTAAACCAAGGTAAGCTCAAAAATAAACATAGCATAAAAAAATGAGAAATAACGGGTATGTCATTTCTCCAATATGAAACTACAAAAACAAGGCCATGAAAATTTTTCTTTTATAAACTTGGACAAACATAAACTTTTTGCATTCATTTTTTTTGATTTTGTAATGATATTTTTTTTTATTTCTCAATTTTTTTCTTTTTGAATAGCATTGGATAAGAAAGCTCCAAAAATAAGCTTGAGAATTTCCTATTCATTTCAAAAATAATACCCTTCCCACAAAAAATAATTTTTAAGCTCAAATTTATAGTGCAAAAATAGGAAAGATTTTTGGCTTTTGTGAATATAATGAAATGAAAGGTGGAGCTAAAACAAGGAAAAAAAAGGAAAAGGCCCAAAATTGTTTTGCAAGGGTTTTGTTTTTGGTGGGCAAGAAAATCTCAAACTATTCAAATGGTGGCCTAAATAATTTCTAAAAAACGTAAAAACGGCGCAAATGCTTCAAGAGTAGCTTGGTACAAGTTCTAGACACCAAGAAAGACTACCTCACAAGTGAAAAAGAACTAATGATACCTAGCAAACATTCGTAAGCAACTAACCGAATAAAAAGACATAACTACACGTTGCTAGCTTATAACTTAAAAACCGGATGCCTATATTTAAGAAAAAGAAACTAGTAGAACTAAATTATGCTAAAATGATAAGTTTAGAAAACATTTTCAAAGAAATCTATATAGAACTACAAAAACCGTGCGGGCCTACACTTCACTAGAAGAAACATGAAAATAAAGATAGAAATAATTTTAGATTTTGTTTTTCAAATCGATTTAAGCACAAATTTTTTTAAAATTTTTGTTTTTCTAATTTTTTTGGGTTTTATATTTTATAATTTTTTTTTTGGATTTTATAATTTTTTTTTCTTTTGAAAGAAGAAAAACAGAAAGAAAAGACCAAAAGAAACTAGACCCCCCCCCATGCTAAAATTCTTCATTGCCCTCAATGAAGAAAACATAAAGAAAAAGAGAAGGGGACTGAGAAGAAGAGAAAAAGAAAAATGCAGGAAAAATAAATAAATAAGAACAGGACTTCCCCGGGTTCGTAAGATGAAGGCGGATGTCGCTCCACCATGCTTGCTTTTTATAGTACTTGATCGTCAGTAGGTATGACTTGATCCATCTGATATCAGTAGCGCCGGAGCGGCGACCACGATCATGGACTTGATTGGCCTCCGGTAGAAAGAGCAACATAAAAGAAAAATAGATAGAGTCCATGGGCAGATGCCCGATAATGTTTTTTATTACAACAGTCCAAATAAAAGAGATTCATAAAAAAAATAGTAGTCCAAAAATAAAAATGTTCATCAGAAAATAAAAAACTAAGAATCAAAAAGAAGATTCTCCTTTGCAGGAGTCACAGAATCATTAGAGAAATAGAGTTTAAGTCTATGACCATTAACTTTAAAGTCCCCCTTATCGGGGTGTGAAAGTAGCACAGTGCCGTAAAGAAAAACATCCTTGACCGCGAACGGTCCGGACCATCTAGATTTAAGCTTTCCCGGGAAGAGACGTAAACGCGAATTAAAAAGAAGAACCTGATCGCCTGGTTTAAAAGTTTTAGGGTGGCGCAGGTTCTTATCGTGATACAATTTCGTGCGTTCTTTATAAATTTTATTATTTTCATATGCGTACGCTCGCCACTCGTCAAGCTCATTTAGTTGGTTTTTTCTATGCTCGCCGACCGAGTGCGGATCGAAATTAAAAAACTTTAACGCCCAGTACGCACGATGTTCTACTTCTACCGGAAGATGACATGATTTTCCATAGACTAATCGGAAAGGAGTACAACTGATGGCGGTCTTGTACGCTGTCCGATATGCCCACAGAGCATCGTCCAATTTTAAAGACCAATCCTTACGAGAAGTAGAAACATTTTTTTCCAAAATTCATTTAAGTTCGCGATTGACTACCTCGACCTGACCGTTAGTTTGGGGGTGATAAGCAGTGGATAATTTATGCGTAACGCCATATTTGGCTAAAGCCTTAGTGAGTTGAGTGTTGCAAAAATGACTTCCCCTATCACTAACGATTGCTCGAGGAAAACCAAAGCGAGAAAATAATTTTTTTAGAAAATTGACAACAACGCGAGCATCATTATTTGGTAGAGCTTGGACCTCTGCCCACCTAGAAACATAATCGACTGCGACTAAAATATATTTATTTCCTAAGCTGGAGGGAAATGGGCCGACAAAGTCTATGCCCCATAGATCAAAAACTTCGCATTCGATAAAGTAGTTTTGTTCCATTTCATTTTTATTTGAGAGATTTCCAGTCCGCTGGCATCGATCGCACCGGCCCACAATAACCTTAGAAACAGTAACATACGATCGGAAATAATCAAAAGCAAAAATAACCGCTAAGAGCTCTTTCTCCGTCGTGGTGTAATTTTCTTGCGCAGAAGTGAGAGTTTTACTAGCGTAGAAAATCAGATGAAAGTTCTTAGTGATTCGTTGACCTAAAACCGCACCTAGCGCATGATTACTCGCATCACACATGATTTCGAAAGGTAAATCCCAAACTGGGGCGATCAAAATAGGAGCATTTATAAGTTTTGATTTAATTAATTCAAATGCCGCGAGACATGATTCATCAAAAACGAAAGGAGTGTCTTTTTCGAGAAGGTGGGTGAGAGGCTTAGTAATTTTTGAAAAGTTTTTAATTAATCGTCGATAAAAACCCGCATGCCCTAAAAAACTTCTAATCGCTTTAATATTTGTAGGCGGCGGTAACTTTTCAATTACTTCAATTTTTGCCTTGTCCACTTCAATTCCCCTAGCGGAAATGTTGTGGCCAAGGACTAAGCCTTCACGTACCATAAAGTGGCACTTCTCCCAATTTAAAACTAGATTCGTTTCTTCGCAACATTGTAAAACTTTTTCCAAATTCTCTAAACATAAATTAAAGGAGTCGCCAAAAACAGAAAAATCGTCCATAAATATTTCCATAATATTCTCGACGTATTTATCAAAGATAGCAAACATACACTGCTGAAAGGTGGCGGGTGCGTTGCATAATCCGAAAGGCATTCTACGATAAGCAAAAGTTCCGAAGGGACAAGTGAATGTCGTCTTCTCTTGGTCCTCGGGTGCGATAGGGATTTGAAAGTATCCCGAGAGACCGTCGAGGAAGCAATAAAAATTGTGCCCGGACAAACGTTCTAAAATTTGATCGATAAAGGGGAGGGGGAAGTGATCTTTTCGAGTGGCATCGTTTAGTTTATGGTAATAGATGCACATCCTCCATCCCGTTATCGTCCTAGTTGGAATTAAGTCATTATTTTCGTTTGTCACTACCGTGATCCCACCCTTCTTAGGAACAACCTGGACTGGACTTACCTACTGACTATCGGAAATAGGATAAATTATCCCCGCATCTAATAACTTAAGCACCTCTCCCTTCACAACCTCTTTCATATTTGGATTAAGATGACGTTGTGGTTGAACTACACCCTTAGGATTATTTTCAAAAAATATTTTGTGTGTGCAGAAAGAGGGGCTTATGCCAGGAATATCACAAATTTGCCACGCTATAGCTCGGCGATGCTTTTGTAGTAGTTCGATCAATTGATCGTTTTCGGATTGGGAAAGAAAAGCTGAGATTATAACGGGCAATTTTGAATCTTTTGCAAGAAAGGCATATTTGAGGTGGTCAGGCAGTGGTTTTAAATCAAGCTGGGGTGGTTCGTCATAAGAATTTTTTTAATTTTTCTCTTTTTTAAAAACAAGATTTTCATACTTTTTTCTACTACATACAAAATTATTTTCAAAATTTTCTTGGATCGACATCACCGGGTTGTCAAAATTATGTGAAGAAATTTCAGAAAACGAAGAGGAAAATTCATTGGAAGAAATGTTGGAAAGGGAAAGGGAAGAATCTTCATTTAAAACATCAATAAAGAAGCATGAGTCATCATTTTGTAAAGAATTTTTCATTGATTGATTAATAGAAAATGTGACCTAATCATCTCTCACACGCAAAAACAACTTTCCATTACTAACGTCTATAACCGCTCGAGAGGTGGCTAGAAATGGTTATCCAAGGATAAGAGGAACCTCGACGTCCTCTTCAATATCAAGAATGACAAAATCCACCGGGAAGATGAATTTGTCGACCTTTACTAGCACGTCCTCAACGATACCTAGTGGATACTTGATAGACCTATCAGCTAATTGAATACTCATTCTGGTAGGGCTCAGAGTGCCCAATCCTAACTTCTTAAATAGTGAAAAAGGCATCAAGTTGATGCTCGCTCCTAGATCTGCTAACGCATGTTTAACAAATAAATCACCAAAGATGCAAGGAATGGAAAAACTACCCGGATCGTTTATCTTTTTAGGCAGATTAGAATTTTTAATGACTGCCGAGCATTCTTCATTCAATGTTACATGTGATAAGTTCTCCAATTTCGTCTTGTTCGTTAATAAGTCCTTAAGATATTTTGTGTACTTCGGCATTTGACTAATCGCTTCATGAAATGACAAATTAATGTGAATTTGTTTGAACATTTCAAGAAAGTGTTGGTACTGATCATCTAGTTTGTCTTTCCTAAGTCTAGCCGGATAAGGAGGTGTCGGAAATTCTTTTAGAACAATCGGAGCATCATTTTGAAAACCATTTTTTTCTTTTGCAGAATTAGAAATAATGGAGCTATCTTTTTCTTTCTCAAAAATAGATTTTTCTTTTTCCAGATCTATGTTATTATTCTCCTTGGGGGTACAAACAGGAGGGACAATCACCCTTGGCTCTTCCCTTGTGGTGGGCTCTTTAACAACTTTACCGCTCCGAAGGGAAATCGCATTTGAATGTTCCCTTGGGTTAGGCTCAGTGTTCGAGGGAAGAGTTCCATGTGGTCTCTCGGAAAAGGCCTTGGCGAGTTGGCCGACTTGATTTTCTAAGTTTTTCATTGATCCTGTTAAATTTCTAATAGTGGCATCGTTCGAGCTTATATATTTAGCGAGGATCTCTTCCAAAGGGGAAGGCTTTTGAAAATTTTGTTGCAGTGGTGGTGGTGGTGTAAAATCGTGCGGCGGGCGTATGGCGTTAGCGTTATTACTCCACGAGAAATTTGGATGGTTACGCCATCCGGGGTGATAAGAATTAGAAGAAGAAGAAAAACCAGGCGGAGAAGAAAAATTCGGAAAAGCAGAAAAATTGTTTGCAGAATTATTTTGAGCAGGCCTGGGTATGTTCCCCAGATAATCCACCTGCTCGGCAGAAGCAGCATTCGCATTTTCATATACCTTAGCGGCGGAGGAAGCAGTCATCTCCGAAATCTTCTTGTTCAGCATTTCCACTTGCAGCACCAGTTGCGAAACCGAGTCCACTTCATAGATACCTGCAGGTTTAGATGGGCGAGTCCTAGACGAATTCCACTGATAAGTGTTCATCGCCATGTCCTCGATAAGCTCAAGAGCGGCTTCTGGACTTTTGCGGTCCAAGGAACCAGCGGAAGCGGCATCTATCATTTGCTTAGTTTCTTGATTTAGCCCATTGTAAAATGTCTGGACCTGTAACCATACAGGCAGAGCATGATGAGGGCATCTTCTCAAAAGTTCTTTGAACCTCTCCCAAGTGTCATAGAGGGTCTCAGAAGCAATTTGAGAATAAGAAGTTATATCTTTCTTAACTTAGCAGTTTTAGCGGGAGGGAAATATCTAGCAAGAAATTTATCGACTAAATTGTTTCAAGTAGTGATTGATCCTCTTGGGAGAGAACTCAACCACTGTTTGGCTTTAGTTCTTAAGGAGAAGGGGAAGAGTCTTAGCCTTATAGCATCATCTGAGACACCATTTATTTTGAAGGTGTCACAGATTTCAAGAAAATTGGCAATATGCAAGTTCGGATCTTCATCTTGTAATCCGTCGAACTGTACATATTGCTGCACCATTTGTATGATGCTAGGCTTAAGCTCGAAGTTATTATTCACAATTACAGGTCGAACAATACTTGTTTCAGTCCCCTCCAGGTTGGGTCGAGCATAATCGGACATGGTCCTTTGCTGAGCCATTCCTGGGTTGGGATCTCCCATTTCAGAATTAAAATTACAATCACCGTCAGAATCCTCAACCTCTGTTTGAGAAGTGGAAGCCCCAAATCGTAGTTGTCTCCGAAAGGAGCGTTCGATTTCCGGGTCCAAATCAACAAGTAGCGACGGATTCGCTCGGGTCATGCACTAGCAAAGAAAACGAGGGAAGATGAAAATGAAAGCTTGGAAAAAAAAGAAAAAGAGGGAAAAGAAAGGAAATTTTTTTTTTTGGTTTTTTGGAAAAAAAATATTTTTTTTTTGACGGCTTGGCTCTCGAACTTCCCGAGGACTACCCGATGAAGGGTTCGCCCCGTACTAGGTAAAATGGTGGCGCTTAAAGCCCCTTACCCTTTTCGAGAGATTTTAGGTGGGGTAGAAATAAGGTGAAGTGGGTTGATTATAAATATTTAAATATATAAATTATAATTTTTTTTTATTTTTGTAGAAGTAATAGCGCAAGCGTTTTCAAAATATTGACGAAAAAAATTCCCCGGCAACGGCGCCAAAAACTTGGTGGGCCAAAACCCGAACAGGCAAGCGTACCTGTCGAATCGTAGTACCAAGGTCGTATTTAAACACGGGGCTATCAATTACTTCTACTCACGCTCTAACTATTATCCTACCGAAAAACTAATGGGATTTGAGAATTTTTTTTTTAGAATAAAACAAAAGACAACTTGCGAGACGAAAAACTTATAATAAAAAGCTAGCATCGATCGAAGATTCACCATAAAATGAAATGAGAGGGATGAAAAGGCATAGTTTTAAATTTGCAAATCATACTCGACCGTGACGGATCCGAAATTAGGAAATAATCTCGCTAGAGAATTAAATCCCCTGACTTATAGACGTTTTGACCGAAATCTCTTTCAAGTCAAGAAAAAGCCTAAAGCCGCATTATCGAGGTGACCCGTACTATTGGACTTGACTCCAATCCGGAAGATTTACGTCATCCTATCTCTAGGGTTGCGTTCAACTCCTTCCTTCTTTGAGTGATCTTTCACATTCATGAGCCTCTCGGCTACTCAAATATGAGATCCCAAGCCTACTACCGTATACCGGAAATACAGAGTCGACAAAATAAAAATCAAAGAAGGATCGTGTAAAATTAATCAGAAATAAAACTATGAAATAAAAGAAACCCTCATCTCATTTTATGGATCCTCACGATCGAACGTTAAATAGAATTAGCTACGCATAATTGAAAAGGAAGACAAAAGAAGATAAGAGAGGAACATTTTCATTATTTGCAAAAAAAGTACACAAAATATAAAAAAGACAAGATTATGCTATGAAGAAACATGCACTAATGGAAAAGAAAACTAATACAATAATGAAACTAACAACAACTCACAAGCACTCTTCACTCTCCAACTCAACACTCATATTCAACTTAAAACTTTACTTCTCAAAAATTTCTCCCTTGGCTTTAGGGATGGGGTGGCTTTTATAGGAGATGGAGAAGGATCTAGAATGAAATGAAGAGGAGGAGGCCAAGGGGGGTGGCTGGCCATGTAAAGGGAGAGAAGTGCATGCATTACATTTAATGAAGGGAGAGGGAGCGGATGATTCAATGCATAGTATTTAAAAGAAAACAAATAAAATAAAGAGAGTAAGTAAGGGGGAACGGATGATAATAAAGAGTGGAGAAAAATAATAAAAAGGAGAGAGGAGGAGGGATGGTGTGGCAAGTGGCCGGCCAATGCATGAAAAAGTTAATACATGCATGCAATAAATGAGAGGGAGAGAACATGCATGAATGTGGCTTATGGAAATGAAATAAAATAAAGTAGAGAGGGGGAATGGATGTAGAATAATGAAGGGGGGGGGAAATAGGGAGCCGGCCATGCATGAGTGGCACCATGTGGGCCGAAATTTTAGTTGTGGGCCACTAAATTTGAAGGAGGGCTGCACTTGGAGAGGGGTCGGGCTGCTACATGAAGAGGGCTGCATCATGTGGGCTTTATGGATGTTGAAGGGCTGCTCCAATCTTCAAGGGCTGCATGTAGGGGCTGTACCATGTTGTGGGCTGCATGTAGGGGCTGCACCATGTTGTGGGCTGCATCATAAGTGGCCGGGTAGGAGGCTAGGTGGGCTGCTCCTTGTTGAAATCTCGGGCTGCATGGGCTTTGAAGCTTGGGCATGAACCTACAAAAAAAGAGACAATACAATCATGGATTAGTCTACATAAAATAACAAAATTAAAACAAGATTTTAAAACACAATAATAATAAAAACATTACAACATTAAAATTAAAACATTAAGACATATCATTAACTATAATTATTATACATAACATAACATAATAAATAATAACATAATACATATAATAAGACTATATAGATTTTTATATCAAAACTCTAATAACACTAGGAATTAATATATTGTAAAGAGACATTAAAACATGAAATAACAATCATAAAATATAAATAAAATTAGGCATTTTGAATACTAAATTACCCCCAAAAAGGATGACTAAAACTAGTCATCAAGTAACTTATTCTCATTTACTCGAGTAGTATTTCTTGTACTCGAGTAGTCTAACTCCACTTCATGTGTAATTCCTCAAGTACTCGAGTAAGTCTTTTTGGTACTCGAGTAGCTGATCAACTTCTCAATTTTCTTCAAGATTATACTCGAGTAGTTCTCTTCAGGACACTCGAGTAACTGTCTCTAAGTACTCGAGTAGTTATTTTCATCTCTCTCGAGTAGTTATATAATGTACTCGAGTAGTACCTTCTTCACTCGAGTATATTACTTTAGTTTTTCTGAAAATTTCGTTAAGTCCAGTTTAACAGATTCTTTAATGAGCCTTGACGTGATTGGTCCACGTGTCCCTCATTATGATGTAATTATGACAGATTATCTTTGATCCTATATAAAGTCTTGTCAAATAGACAAACCTTAAGCAAGAAGAATATTATTCAGAAGTTTTTGCAGCCGAATTTCTGTTCCTCTCTCTCTCCAAGAAGCTGTCGCCGCCGATTCTCATCTGGCTAGGGTTTTCATTTTCATAGTATTAAGATTAAGAAGATTTTACAGATCGAGATTGCCACACAACTCTTCATCTTCTATTCGATCGTGTAAAATCAAGAAGTTCTAGATCTGATCTTGCCGAGATTTTCTTCACCTGTCTGATAAAGCCAAAAAGTCTAGAAGAAGAAGATCATGGCTGATTAATTGCAGATCTGATAAAGACTCTTTGTTTGTATTTCATACACATTTTATTTCATTATTGTAGGAGAAGTTTTCTCCGAGTGTAGGAGCTTTTGACTCCGAGATTGTAGGAAGTTTTATCTTCCGAGTGTAGATCCGCTTTGTGGATCGAGATTGTAGGAACATTATTCCGAGGCTTAGGATTGGTTTTTCAATTCGAGATAGTGGAGTAGCCGAGTCTAGTTTATTGCTAGATCGGTGAGGGAAAGTGGATGTACCCAAGATTGGGGAACCACTATAAATCTTGCTTCGTCTATGATTGATTGGTAGATAGTTCTGTGCATAGATCTAATTTTTATTGCACAAAGAGATGCACATATCACCTATTCACCCCCTCTAGTTGATTTAGGCAGACAACTAATAACTTTCAATTAGTATCAAAGCGAGGTTGATCATTAAAAGGTTAACACCTTGATCAGATCCTTATATAGTTGTCTTTTGAGATCTACCAAACATGGACAAAGCTAAAGATTTTGCCAAACTTCCTTTGTGCACCAAGAATAATTTTCTCATGTGGAAAGAGATAATAAAATTCTTTATGGAAGATGTGGATCCTAGGATCTTCATGATAGTTGAAGAAGGTCCTTACATTCCCATGACAGTCTCCACAATAGATCCAACCAAGAAAGTTCCAAAGAAACTAATGGATCTAGATAAAGACGAGATTGCACTTGTGTCATTAGACAAAAAGGCCAAAAACATTATAGCAAGTGCAGTCGATGACTCCATGCTGCAAAACCTGATCCACTTCCAGTCTACAAAGGAGATGTGGTAGTCTCTAGTTACCTTGATGGAAGGTACAGAAGAAGTGAGGGATGATAGAACGTCCCTTCTAAATCAAAAGTATGAATCCTTCCGACAAGGAAACAAGGACAACATTACTGACACATTTGAGAGTTTCTTCAAGATAGTAAATGTCCTAAGGGTCTATGGCAGAGTCTTCACTAACGAAGAATTAAATGACAAGTTCTTGAGATCCCTAACTAAGGAATGGGATAACAAGGTCTGTGCCATCAGGGAGTTTGGAAAACTAGTCGAGACAGAGGCACAGAATCTCTTCGGGAAACTTATGTCATATGAGCTTCAACTTAACACCAGAAAGATTGAATAAGAGAAGAGTAGGTCTACATTCAAGGAGAAGTCTGTTGCTTTAAAGGCAGAAACCTCAAAGAAGTTAAAGGCTGCTCCTCCTGCTCCAGCTCAAGAAGTAAGTGAAGAAGAAACATCAGAGCCAAGTACCTCAGCCTCTGAGCTATCTGAAGGAGAGTTCTCACTACTCTCACGATAGTTCAAGAAATTCTTGAACAAGAAGAAGCACTGGAAAGGCAAGGATGTCTCTTATAGAAGATCACGACTTGATGGTGATCGTCAAAGAAAATGCTCAAGTAGCCTCAACAGGTATACTCCTAAATAGAACAAACATATTTCTACTGAGATCATTTGCTACTGCTGTAATAAACCAGGACACGTCATTGCTGACTGCCCCCATAAGAAGGAGGGTGGAAGAAGAGAGGAAAAGAATTCCTCATACAACAAGAAGAGGACAAAGAAGAGCTTAATAGCCAAAAAGGGCAAGACTTTTAGTGACTCCGACTCATCAGAGTCGAGTGAAGAAGAAGAAGCCTATTTTGGGCTTATGGCTCAGACAGATGACGAACAAGAGCCCCAGTTCCCTGGGAACGTAAACTCTCACACTCCTCTTTTAGAATCTGATGTTTTTGAGCATGATCGTGAGGACAGCTCTTCTGACGATGAGTCTGAACTCATGGACCAGTATAAGGAGTTGATCATGGCTTACGACAAGTGTCGCCGAGTCATGAAAACTCAGGCAAAAGAGATAATGTCTCTAAAAGCTGAGGAGAGCATCTTGAGAGAAGAAGTCACTAAGACTGACTCACTCAAAGAGAAATTCAATAATGCTATTGAAGAATAAAACAAAGCACTTGAGCTCCTTGATCTAAAAGAGAAAATCATCAAAGAGTTGGAAGAACAACTAGCTGCTGAGAGGAAACATGTTGAAAGTTTCTCAAATGCTAAGACTGTTCTTCCATTCGTTGCTGAATTCTCAGCGAAGACCAAGGGTTCTGGATTAGGCCATGAAGAAGCTCCTAACAAATATTCTAGGAGAAATAAGGCCCAACGGAAGAATAAGGTCGCTATGAAGGCCTTGGCCAAAGAGAAGGGGAAAGCCCCTCAAGATCAGACTTCTTTCAAAAAGGTCATATTTCCATCAAATGAGTTTGATCTTGACTCATCCTACAGGCACTTTGCTAGGCCTACCTATGTATAGCCAAAGTCCCATTATCAAGGATGGAATCGCCCCAGAAACTTTGGTGAAAGTGTTTTTAAGGCATCTTATGAAGAAGTGATTCTTCAGAGCTATGACCCTTTCAATAATGGTCATAACTTCAAGAAAGCACTGAAGGCAAAGCCTATTGTAGAAAATCCAGTGAAGGAGAAGAAAACATGTGATTATAAACATCATGAAGCTTCTTCCTCCAAAAATGCTGCCCTTGCTAGACCACAACCTCAAAAGGCCAAGCTGGAGAACATAAGTCAAAGATACAACAGATTTGACTGTTGGTGCTGTGGTAAAATTGGTCACTTTGCATCGATTGCTGGTTTAATCCCAAAAATGCTGCAACCCCACATATTGGCAATATGAGAAAGACCACTCCTAATACTAATATTCGTAGTGGGAGTGATCTAACCCGAGACCAAGGACCCAAACATATTTGGGTTCCTAAGGCAAACTGATTGTGATTGCAGGTATGTCCAAAGGCCACCAAAATGCCAATCTAGTATTTGTACAGTAGATGCTCTCGGCATATGACTGGGACTAGAAGCCTACTTCAGAACTTCCCCCCAGTCATGAATGGACCAAAGGTCATCTTTGGAGGTTCACACCGCGGAATCACTAATGGCTACGGTATGATTACCAACGGTAGTGTATCTTTTTCAGATGTAGCTTATATTGAAGGATTGGAACACAATCTTATAAGCATAAGACAACTCTGTAATAAAGGATACATAGTTGAGTTTCACGCTGATAAGTGCTTGATAAAATCTGTTGACAATATAGAAACGATTCTATCCGGCACTTGCAACGCCCCCGGTTTTTCTGTGCTTTGTTTGATCTTTGGCTGGCATTACGATGGCGTATTTCCGGCTTTTTGTCGTTGTAGAGCGTGGTCTTAGCTCTTAGGGTTCCTTGTGTAGCCTGTTTGTAGCCTGTTAGCAAGATTCCCCAGCTAGCCGAAGTCCGTTTGATGACTCGGTTGGGCCTCTTAGGGAATGCTTGTGTTTTGGCTTTGGGAGGTGTTATCCCGGGTTTTGTTCGTCGAATGCTAATTTCGACTTCGTAGTTGCGTTCGTAGCGTGGGTTTTTAGCTGCGGCATAAATTTCGTCTTTTTCCGAGAAGTTTCGGGTTTCGGGTCGTTTTGATATTGGGTGTAAATAGTAATTATTATGTTGATTGTTTATTATTAAAAACTTATATATATAGTCTTAGGTTAGAACTAGGGCTGGGTTCCATTTCTCCTTTTCCTGTGTTTCTGCTTGATAGAAGCCGCCGCCTGTGCGTGAGGAAGAGAACCGACGGTCTACCCTAGCCTTCGGATGCCGATTCCTGGAGATTTAGCGGTCAGAATTTGGTTTCGAGAGTGGATCTGGACTGCCCTCGCCGGGATTTGCATTCTTTCTGCTCCTCAGCTTGCTGCTCCGCAGCCAGATCCGTGAGCGGGGGAGGCCACCGACCAAGTTTTTTGGTACTTAGGCAAGTGATGTACCCTCATCCATGCCATAGTTGATCTTTGTCTTCGTTTGATTAAATTTTTATCTCTTTCTTGTTTAGATCTTAGGTGTAAGCTAGGGCTTGATCCCGATCATACCGTGGTTAGTGTAGAAAGATCCAGTTAAATCTCAGTTTTTCCTGAGGGATTGTGTCTATTAGGGACAGATTTGGTTTGGTCTAGGTCGAGTAGTTACCATTGCTGATGGAGGTTGTACTCGAGAGAGAGAGAGAATCCCCGTTCTCGTTTTTTTGGCCGTTTGCTGGATCTGGCTCCTGTAGCCAGCTGGGGTGTCGACACTGTTGTGTCGACACCGGCCAGTCTTGGTGTCGACACTCGGTGTCGACACCGGCCAGTCGTGGTGTCGACACTTGGTGTCGACACCAGCAGCGGCAGTGTCGACACCATGTGTCGACACCGGCCGCAGAGGTGTCGACACTTGGTGTCGACACCAGCAGCGGCAGTGTCGACACCATGTGTCGACACCGGCCGCAGTGGTGTCGACACTTGGTGTCGACACCAGCAGCGGCAGTGTCGACACCATGTGTCGACACCGGCCGCAGTGGTGTCGACACTTGGTGTCGACACCAGCAGCGGCAGTGTCGACACCATGTGTCGACACCGGCCGCAGTGGTGTCGACACCAGCAGTGGCAGTGTCGACATCATGTGTCGACACCGGCCGCAGTGGTGTCGACACTTGGTGTCGACACTAGCAGCGGCAGTGTCGACACCGGCCGCAGTGGTGTCGACACTTGGTGTCGACACCAGCAGCGGCAGTGTCGACACCATGTGTCGACACCGGCCGCAGTGGTGTCGACACTTGGTGTCGACACCGGCCGCGACAGTGTCGACACCTTGTGTCGACACCGGCCGCTGTGGTGTCGACACTTGGTGTCGACACCGGCCGCGGTTGTGTCGACACCGGCTTGTCATGGTGTCGACACATCGTGTCGACACTGGTGATGCGCTTGTTTGGGGACAGGTAGACTCGGGTTTAGTTCGGGTTCGGCGTGCAAGGCCGTGTCGGCTGGACCCGACGTTTTTGTCTTGTGTTCGTGTGTTTCTTAGGATCGTTAGAGTGACTTTTTCCCTAGGGGGAGGCATTGGGTGTTCGGCTAATTTCTGCATGCCGACTCTTGGGTTATGGTAGGTGGTGGAGTTTTGGTGGCCTCTGGAGGGGTGGTTTTATGTGCAGAGCTGTGGCCACCACCTTTTTCCCCGGTTTGGGTTGGTGTGTGTGGGACCCTAAAGCTGCCACTGTTTGACCACTTAGCCCTTTTTGGGTCTGATTTTGGTTATGTTTTCAGATCCATGTTTTGACCACTGCCACTTGCCCACGTGTTAGGATTGTTACTCCCTTTCCTGATTATGCTTTCCTTTCCTTTGGCACATGAATATGTCTTGATGCTATTGCAGGCTCTCTCATGGTAAGGCATATTGGTTGTATTGCTCGCACTTGGTGTGCTCTGTGGTGTTTTTGACAACATTCTTTTTTTACTGTCATCCCCTTTTCTTTTGCTTCTTGTAGTTTGTTGCCGGGTTGGTAAACCCTTCTTCTTAATTTGCTAATTAATTTATTGCTCTATTTTACCTCTTAATTGTTTCCTTGCTGAGGTGTTCCTTCCTTGAATGCCTCAGGTCCAGGTTGTAGCCAGTTCTGCGGCTAGCTCTTTTGGAGGGGCTGCTTGTGGCCACTAGGGTTGCCGAGATAGCTGATCCCCGTTTTGTTGTGAGGTAGTTCCTTACTTTTCTGTATAGACATACATACTCGCCAGTGGGTTCGTGTCAGGTTGTTGACGCCCACTGGTGGCTCCTTGTGATGCTGGATATGAAATTAAACTGCTGATTTTGCCTTTTCGTGGTTGGTTACTTGCTTCTGGGAAGGATTTATACTAGGTTGCATGTTAGATATTTTAAAACCTAAAAGAAATGCTATATGTACTTCATGCATAACATGTCTTCTAAAACAATGACACTATATTTTTCGTCAGCGTAAAACACTGTCGTTTATACCTATAATATTCACCTTAGAAGTCGTGCATACCATGAGTCGTCCCCCGGGGACTCTCGTGCTCATTTAGGGTGTCAACTTAATTGAACCTAAGTATTTTCTGCTGCGTATAGGTATAATTTGACCTGTGGACTAGCTGATCCACTGTGTCGAGGGAAACGGCCATCCAACTTAACTGATTTTCTTTCATATTGAATCAACGTGTTTCCTTAAAACCTAAGGTCTGGAGTTTGCCTGAGCGTGTGCAGTTATCCCCTGCACGACGTGTCATCACGACACGTGTTTTCTCTTACTCTGATACAATTTTTACCATTCAGAAAATGCGGGTTGTGACAGTTGGTATCAGAGGGAGGTTGCTTGACAAATGGTTGGGCAACCTTTCCCTTGTCTGCATTAGTGTTTAGCATCATACCATTCACACACCGATATGTCATCAGCACATCTTGGCCGAAGCACGTACACTACACTCATGAGCATAAAGAAGTATACAAGGCATATTATGTAGTATGTGATGCATTATATGTGTTTGTATATGGATCCACCATAGGAGGCAACATGTGAGGGTCATGTAGTATGGGATGCATAACCTCACCGCATGAATGCGGCTAGCACGTTTTCTTTTCTCGTTACATGGGAATGTTATGTAGTATGGGATTCATAATATTTTCATGTGTACGCCGCCCATGGCATGCACTAAGGCCTTTTTAGAATGCATAGCACATCATGCATAGCATAACATTTCATAAGCACAATGTGCCAAGCTAAAGATTTGTAAGATGACATATGTACACACATGGTTTTGGGTCAAAAAGAATACAAATACATGCATTCATGGTCTAGGCACTTGAGTTAGTATGATGGTGGTAAACCATCTTAGGATAAGCATAACATCAACATGGTAAAAACAACTTCCGGAGAAAGTTTTGCAGTTGAAGTTCATATTTAAGTGTGTTTGTCCGTACCGGGTAGTTTTGTTCTAGTTCATGGGCTAGGATTTGCCTAAAGCTTGTGCGATTCTAGGATGGCGAGACGTCCTACGACGAGGTCGACCCCACAATCTGAGGGTGAGATGTCAGGAGCCCAGAGCGATGCGTTGGTAGAAAGCCTGCGGCTGAGTAATGAGGAGTTATCGAGGCAGGTAGTGGCTATGCAGGCTCAAATTCAGTCCCTTGTAGCAGTGGTGGCGGGACAGACCCCGAGAGCTCAGAACCCCGCAGAGGGGGTAGCTGTTCCTGCCCGTCCTGCTCCTCCCGTGCCTTTGGTTGTGGTGCCTCCAGAGATGGCGTTCATATCCAAGTTTCAGCGGTTGAGACCCCCTACCTATGATGGGCAGACAGATTTCATGATTTTGGACGACTGGCTGATTACCATTGAGGAGATGTTCTCTTACTCAGGGATTACGGACGATCAGAGAGTGATGATCGCTGCCTACCAGCTCAAGGGCTTAGCAAAAAATTGGTGGCTGAGAGAGAAAGAGAGCTTAGTGGCAGATTGCACTTGGGAGTCATTTAAGGTGCTGTTGTTAAGAAAGTTTCTGCCTTCAGTCGAACGGGACCGGCTAATGAACGACTTTCTTCACCTAAAGCAGAGGAAACTCATAGTTACTGAGTACGAGATTGAATTTAGTAAGTTGAGTCGGTTTGCTCCGGGTCTAGTGAGTGTTGAGGCAGACCGAGTTAAGCGATTTCTGGGTGGACTAAGAAGCGACATTCAGCAGTTAGCGAATGCCTATGGAGCAGTCAGTTATGCCAGCGCGGTTGTAGCTGCTTTGAGAGTCGAGGCAATCGAGAATGCCAAGAATAGAGGCCAGCAGTTAAGGAAGGATAAGCGGAAGTCCGGTGGAGGGAAGAGCCCTCAGGAACCTGATGCTGTCTCGAGAAAGAAGGTCAAAGAGATTTGTAGCTTTTGTGGCCGGCCAGGCCACCCCTTTGAGAAGAGTTTCAAAAGGTTGGGAGCGTTGAAGAAGGAACAGGTGCACGCGATTCAGGGTGTTTCCACGGGAGACGTGGTGTGTGCCTTGTGTGGTAGGAAGGGGCATGAGGCTGCCCGTTGTTGGTTAAAAGATAAGGTCTGTTTTCAGTGTGGCCAGAAGGGTCATCTCAAGACAAGGTGCCCTTAGACCCAGCCTATTCTGCAGCCAGTTCCCCTCCAGGCTTTGCCACCGCCTCAGCAAATGGATAAAGGAAAGGAGAAGCTGAATGTGCTTTCGGCAGACGAAGCGCAGACCTCGACCCAGGTTATCTCAGGTTTGACTCCTCCACGGTCGTTTCGTTACGTTTCTTTTTTCGATTGTAGTTTTCGTTTTAGTGCTTGTTGCCTTAGATGCGTGTGCAATTCGTAGTACGATTTAAGGTAAAGAACCGCTGGACGCGCGTTCTCTTCGATTCCGGCTCTACCCACTCGTTTGTTTCTAGAGCTTTCGTGGAGCGGTTCAGTATGGGCCTAGATCGTGTTGGTGGTGCCTTCTGCGTTAATTTCCCCTCCGGTGACTCTGTGGTTACGGACCTGGGTGTCCTAGATTGTCTGATTTTGCTGGGAGATTTTCTAGCCAAGGCAGACTTGAAGGTGATTGACCTGGAGGACTTCGACGTTATTTTGGGCATGGACTGGTTGTCAAGGTACGATGCTGTGATCCAGTGCAAGGGTAAGCGCTTGGACTTCGTCAAAGACAATGGTCAGCCAGGAAGCGTTTATGGATATTCTCTCCAGGAGTCTCCAATCATTTCTGCGGTGTGTGCTCGGAAGTTGCTTGTTTCTGGCTGTTTTGCCTGTGTGGTTTCCCTGGTAGGGTCGATTGTTAGTGAGCCCCGTTTGGAAGAGATTTCTGTGGTGTGTGACTTTTATGATGTGTTTCCAGACGACCTTCCCGGTCTTCCACCCGATCGAGATGTCGAGTTTGCCATAGATTTGGAGCCAGGTACGCGTCCCATCGTAAAGGCGCCGTACCGGATGGCCCCGCGAGAGATGGAAGAGTTGCGAATTTAGCCGGATAAGTTATTGGCAAAAGGCTTTATAAGGCCGAGTTCTTCGCCTTGGGGTGCGCCAATGCTGTTCGTTAAAAAGAAGGATGGATCGATGAGGTTATGCATCGACTATAGAGAGCTGAACAAGGTTACTATTAAGAACGGGTACCCTTTGCCGCGAATCGATGATTTGTTTGACTAACTACGTGGTAGTGTCGTGTTTTCCAAGATAGATCTTCGTTCGGGCTATCACCAGTTGAGGATTCGGGAGTCAGATGTTCCGCGGATGGCGTTCCGCTCTCGTCATGGGCATTTTGAGTTTTTGGTTATGTCATTCGGTTTGACTAATGCGCCCTCAGCTTTTATGGATTTGATGAAAAAGGTTTTCAAGGATTTTCTATATAAGTTTGTGATTGTCTTTATAGACGATGTTTTGGTGTACTCTAAGGATGCGGAGGAGCATGATCAACATTTGCGGCTGGTCTTGGCGACTTTGAGAGACCATAAGCTATACGCCAAGCTGAGCAAATGTGAGTTTTGGTTGCCTCAAGTTTCCTTTCTAGGCCACGTCATCAATAAGGAGGGAATATCGGTGGATCCAGAAAAGATCGCTGCTGTTATGGAATGGGCGAGACCTGTTACCCCCAAAGAGATCAGAAGCTTCTTGGGTTTGGCTGGTTATTATAGAAGATTTGTAGAAAGCTTCTCTACCTTGTCCGCGCTGTTGACCAAGTTGACGCAGAAGAACGTAGCTTTTGTATGGGATCGTAAGTGTGAGAAGGCTTTTGAGGAACTAAAAAGGAGGCTATGCTCGGCTCCAATCTTGTCTTTTCCTACGGAGGGTAGTGAGTATGATATTAATGTGGATGCGTTGCATGTCGGTCTGGGCTGCGTTTTGATGCAGGGCGGGAAGGTGATTGTGTATGGGTCGAGGCAGCTAAAGACTCACTAGAGGAACTACCCTACGCATGACCTGGAGTTTGCGGCTGTGATCTATGCGTTGAAATTGTGGAGGCATTTGCTATATGGCGCGCAGTGCAAGATTTTCACGGATCATAAGAGTCTGAAGTATGTCTTCACTCAGAAAGAATTGAATCTGCGCCAGCGGCGGTGGTTGGAGTACGCGACCGACTATGATGTTGAAATTCAGTATCATCCAGGCAAGGCAAATGTGGTGGCTGATGCCATGAGTCGGAAGTCAGGTATGATTTTTAATCTTTCCGCCGAGCGTCTAGTGGAAGAGTTTTTGTTGATGGGCATTTCTGTGGGAAGCTGTGATTCGCAGAGTAGCATAGCAATAGCAGAACCTTCGTGGATTACGCTTACGAGACTGCATCAGAAGGACGATCCCGATCTTCTGCATTTATATCTTCGAGCTGAGAAGAGTGAATTACCAGACTTCTCTATAGATGATGCAGGTACCTTGAAGTACCGTGGCAGGTTTTGCATCCCCGCAGTTGGAGATTTCCGGAATATGGTGTGCAGAGATGCCCACGGATCTAGTGTTTCCTACCATCCAGGGTCTACCAAGATGTATCATGATTTAAAACAGATTGCATGGTGGTACGGGATGAAGAAGGACATAGCCAGATTTATTTTAGAGTGTTTCACTTGCAGGCGTGTGAAAGCCGACCATGGGAGGCCTGGTGGCAAGT
This sequence comes from Platanthera guangdongensis, assembly GCA_039583875.1. NCBI lineage: Eukaryota > Viridiplantae > Streptophyta > Magnoliopsida > Asparagales > Orchidaceae > Platanthera > Platanthera guangdongensis. The sequence goes on along the minus strand of CM077162.1, from coordinate 139,647,435 downwards.
TGACTCCCTTGGAGATTCCGATGTGGAAATGGGAGAGTATCTCGATGGATTTCATTACCGGATTACCGAGATCGCCTAAGGGGCATGATTCTGTTTGAGTAATTGTAGACAGATTAACGAAAAGTGCTCATTTCGTACCGTTTAAGATCGATTATCCGATGAGCAAGATAATCGAGCTGTATCTGGAAGAGGTTGTCAGATTGCATGGTGTACCCGTAAGTATCATATCAGATCGAGACTCCAGGTTCACGTCTCGTTTTTGGAAGAGAATTCAAGAAGGGTTGGGTACAGATTTGAGATATTCCACGGCTTATCATCCGCAGACCAATGGTCAGACAGAGCGAGTAAATAAGATTGTGGAGGATATGATCCCATGCTATATTCTGGACCACGGAGGAGCGTGGGACGAGCGCTTGCGGCTTATGGAATTCGCATACAACAACAGTTACCAAGAGAGCTTGCAAATGGCTCCCTTTGAAGCTTTGTATGGGAGGCGCTGCAGGACTCCATTGTTTTGGGCTGAGCTTGGCGAGGGACCTTTGTTGGGTCCAGAAGCGCTTGAGGAGATGGAAACCGCTGTGTAGCTTATTCGGGAAAAGCTTCGGATAGCCCAGGATAGATATGAGAAGAACGCCAATCGGCGTAGAACGGACTTGGAATTTGCGGTGGGGGACTCGGTGTTCTTAAAGGTTTCCCCGTTGATTAGAGTCAAGCGGTTTGGCAAGAATAGGAAGTTGGACCCGAGGTACGTGGGGCCATTTCCGATTGTTGAGCGGATTGGGGTATCAGCCTAAAGGCTGGCTTTGCCTGCAAATTTCCCTGGCATGCATGATGTCTTTCACGTCAGTCAGCTGCGTAAATGTGTGATAAATGGCAGGCAGGTATTGGATTCTGTGCCTCAGTTGGAGCCGAATCTTTCTTATATGGAGGTGCCTGTTCGCATTTTGGATTCTCAAGTTCGGGCGTTGCAGAACAAGACTATTCCTATGGTTAAAGTTTTATGGAGGAATCAGGAGGTGGAGAGCGCGATATGGGAGTTGGAGTCGGCTATGAGGGAGGCTCACCCTCGTCTGTTTCTCTGATCTTGTGCCTGGTATGCTCTATTTTGTTCTTATTTATTTGTAGCTCTTTTCTGGCTCTTTATCTCTCCTACTTTATAGGAGTGTTGTGAGTAAAGTTTCGAGGCGAAACTTTCTTTTAGGGGGAGTGGCTGTAACGCCCCAGGTTTTTCTGTGCTTTGTTTGATCTTTGGCTGGCGTTACGATGACGTATTTCCGGCTTTTTGCCGTTGTAGAGTGTGGTCTTAGCTCTTAGGGTTCCCTGTGTAGCCTGTTTGAATCCTGTAGGCAAGATTCCCCAGCTAGCCGGAGTTCGTTTGATGACTCGGTTGGGCCTCTTAGGGAATGCTTGTGTTTTGGCTTCGGGAGGTGTTATCCCGGGTTTTGTTCGTCGAATGCTAATTTTCACTTCGTAGTTGCGTTCGTAGCGTGGGTTTTTAGCTGCGGCGTAAATTCCGTATTTTTCCGAGAAGTTTCGGGTTTCGGGTCGTTTTGATATTGGGTGTAAATAGTAATTATTATGTTGATTGTTTATTATTAAAAACTTATATATATAGTCTTGGGTTAAAACTAGGGCTGGGTTCCTTTTCTCCTTTTCCTGTGTCTCTGCTTGATAGAAGCCGCCGCCTGTGCGTGAGGAAGAGAACCGCCGGTCTACCCTAGCCTTCGGACGCCGATTCCTGGAGATTTAGCGGTCGGAATTTGGTTTCGAGAGTGGATCTGGACTGCCCTCGCCGGGATCTGCATTCTTTCTGCTCCTCAGCTTGCTGCTCCGCGGCCAGATCCGTGAGCGGGGGAGGCCGCCGACCAAGTTTTCTGGTATTTAGGCAAGTGATGTACCCTCATCCTTGCCATAGTTGATCTTTGTCTTCGTTTGATTAAATTTTTATCTCTTTCTTGTTTAGATCTTAGGTGTAAGCTAGGGCTTGATCCCGATCATACCGTGGTTAGTGTAGAAAGATCCAGTTAAATCTCAGTTTTTCCTGAGGCATTGTGTCTATTAGGGACAGATTTGGTTTGATCTAGGTCGAGTAGTTACCATTGCTGATGGAGGTTGTACTTGAGAGAGAGAGAGAATCCCCATTCTCGTTTTTTTTGGCCGTTTGCTGGATCTGGCTCCTGTAGCCAGCTGGGGTGTCGACACTGTTGTGTCGACACCGGCCAGTCTTGGAGTCGACACCGGCCAGTCGTGGTGTCGACACTTGGTGTCGACACCAGCAGCGGCAGTGTCGACACCATGTGTCAACACCGGCCGCAGAGGTGGCGACACTTGGTGTCAACACCAGCAGCGGCAGTGTCGACACCATGTGTCGACACCGGCCGTCGTGGTGTCGACACTTGGTGTCGACACCATCAGCGGCAGTGTCGACACCATGTGTCGACACCGGCCGCAGTGGTGTCGACACTTGGTGTCGACACCAGCAGCGGCAGTGTCGACACCATGTGTCGACACTGGCCGCAGTGGTGTCGACAGTTGGTGTCGACACCAGCAGCGGCAGTGTCGACACCATGTGTCTACACCGGCCGCAGTGGTGTCGACACTTGGTGTCGACACCAGCCGCGGCAGTGTCGACACCTTGTGTCGACACCTGCCGCTGTGGTGTCGACACTTGGTGTCGACACCGGCCGCAGTTGTGTCGACACCTTGTGTCGACACCGGCCGCTGTGGTGTCGACACTTGGTGTCGACACCGGCCGCGGTTGTGTCGACACCTTGTGTCGACACCGGCCGCTGTGGTGTCGACACTTGGTGTCGACACCGGCCGCGGTTGTGTCGATACCTTGTGTCGACACCAGCTTGTCGTGGTGTCGACACATCGTGTCGACACTGGTGATGCGCTTGTTTTGGGGACAGGTAGACTCGGGGTTGGTTCGGGTTAGGCATGCAAGGACGCGTCGGCTGGATCCTACATTTTTGTCTTGGGTTCGTATGTTTCTCAGGATCGTTAGAGTGACTTTTTCCCTAGGGGGATGCATTGGGTGTTCGGCTAATTTCTGCATGCCGACTCTTGGGTTGTGGTAGGTGGTGGAGTTTTGGTGGCCTCTGGAGGGGTGGTTTTATGTGGAGAGATGTGGCCACCACCTTTTGCCCCGGTTTGGGTTGGTGTGTGTGGGACCCTAAAGCTGCCACTGTTTGACCCCTTAACCCTTTTTGGGTCTGATTTTGGTTATGTTTTCAGATCCATGTTTTGACCACTGCCACTTGCCCACGTGTTAGGACTGTTACTCCCTTTCCTGATTATGCTTTCTTTTCCTTTGGCACATGAATATGTCTTGATGCTATTGCAGACTCTCTCATGGTAAGGCGTATTGGTTGTATTGCTCGCACTTGGTGTGCTATGTGGTGTTTTTGACAGCATTCTTTTCTTACTATCATCCCCTTTTCTTTTGCTTCTTGCAGTTTGTTGCCGGGTTGGTAAACCCTTCTTCTTAATTTGCTAATTAATTTATTGCTCTATTTTACCTCTTGATTGTTTTCTTGCTGAGGTGTTCCTTTCTTGAATGCCTCAGGTCCAGGTTGTAGCCAGTTCTGCGGCTAGCTCTTTTGGAGGGGCTGTTGGTGGCCTCTAGGGTTGCCGAGATAGCTGATCCACGTTTTGTTGTGAGGTAGTTCCTTACTTTTCTGTATAGACATACATACTCGCCAGTGGTTTGTGTCAGGTTGTTGACGCCCACTGGTGGCTCCTTGTGATGCTGGATATGAAATTAAACTGCTGATTTTGCCTTTTCGTGTTTGGTTACTTGCTTCTGAGAAGGATTTATGCTAGGTTGCATGTTAGATATTTTAAAACCTAAAAGAAATGCTATATGTACTTCATGCATAACATGTCTTCTAAAATAATGACACTATATTTTTCCTCAGCGTAAAACACTGTCTTTTATACCTATAATATTCACCTTAGAGTCGTGCATACCATGAGTCGTCCCCCGGGGACTCTCGTGCTCATTTAGGGTGTCAACTTAATTGAACCTAAGTATTTTCTGCTGCGTATAGATATAATTTGACCTGTGGACTAGCTGATCCACTGTGCCGAGGGATACGGTCATCAAACTTAACTGATTTTCTTTCATATTGAATCAACGTGTTTCCTTAAAACCTAAGGTCTGGAGTTTGCCAGAGCGTGTGCAGTTATCCCCTGCACGATGTGGCATCACGACACGTGTTTTCTCTTACTCTGATACGATTTTTACCGTTGAGAAAATGCGGGTTGTGACAGCACTAGAAGCAGAAACATATTTTGTTTGAATTTCATTTGTATAGACTCTTCTACACCAGTGTGCTTTTTAGCAAAAGATATTGCATCTCTTGGTGATCAATGGCACAAGAGACTAGCACATATTAATTCCAAAACTATTAATAAATTATTTTCAATGAACTTAGTACGTGATGCCCCAAATGTCAAGTACGTCAAAGATAGACCTTGTCATGCATGTGTAAAAGGCAAGCAAACAAGGGCTACATTTAAAAGCGTTATCGACAAAGATTCTAATAGATGTTTACACCTACTACATATGGACTTGTTTGGTACACTGCAAATTAGAAGTTTGGGAGGTTAGGATTATACATTAGTAATTGTTGATGATTACTCGCGCTTTGCGTGGGTGTTCTTTTTGAAACACAGGTCCGATACCTTCGACTACTGTACTAATTTTGTCAGGCAAGTCCAGAATGAATACAACTGCTCCATAGTCAAAATCAGAAGTGACAATAGAACAGAGTTCAAGTCTGGGGTCATGACAGAATTTTGTGAAAGCTTGGGTATCTATCATGAGTTTTCCTCTCCTCTTACTCCACAATAGAATAAAGTGGCTAAGAGAAGGAATGGGACACTCATAGAGGCTTGCAGGACCTTGTTGAGTGATGCCTCACTACCAGAATATTTCTGGGCTGAAGTCGTCAACACTGCATGTCACGTGTAAAATGGAGCACTCACAAACAAAAACCACGATAAGTTACCTTACGAACTTCTAAAGGGCAGGAAACCAACTGTCTCATATTTTAGAATTTTTGGTTGTAAATGATTCGTGCTTAACAATGGTAAGAATCATACTACCAAGTTCAGCGAAAAGAGTTTTGAAGGTATTTTTGTAGGATATAGCAGCCATAGTAAGGCATACATGGTATTCAATAGAAAAACCCTGGTCGTAGAAAAATCAATACATGTTGTATTTGATTAGACGAGCTTGCTTCAAGGCAACTCTTCTAGTGTGCTTACTGAAGACGCAGTACAAAGTTGAAAGAACTCAGCTTGTATGACGTATCTGAAGACAAATGTCAAAAGTTCATCAAGATCACCACTCCAACCCAATTGGAGAGGTTGATGATCCAGATGAAGAAATTGTGCAAGATAATGAAGTCACTCCAGTGATTAAGAGATCCAGATGCAAGACTCTAGATCTCAGACATCTGAAGGACACCCCCTAGACCAGATCATAGGAGATCCCGGGATAGAGTCAGAACTCGTAGAGGTACACTAGCGAAATTTATATCTAAGTTTTCTCTCGCAGGTTGAACCAAAGATTTTTGAGGAAGCAAACTGTAACAACCCCATCGTTCATATGATATATTCTAGAAGGTCCGGCCGGGGCCCCACAGGATATACCACAAAACAGTCGGTGAAGGTCAGGATGATATCAGAGTAGCGCGTCGCACCTATCACAAGCATTCTAGCGGAAGCCTAAACTACTTGAACTTCTCATGAATGTCCAACAGAAAACTCCATATTTTTTATATATATTAAGGAATGTCTTACAACAAGTCAAAAGAGTGGCCTTATGGCCTTACATGGCTTTCACACAGTGGCCTAAAAACAGCTTGGCTCGCAGGCCGGCCACAATAAAAAGAAAAACACTCAAAAGAACATATTTAGCCTCGAGGGCTAACAGCAGCAGCTGCAGCAACACCAGCAGGAGCATCAACCTCTATGCGTCCCGCTCGGTTCTCCTGTACCTGGAAAGGGACAATCCACCCACCGGTGGCAACAAAAGCAACGGTCAGCGTTCAGCTGACCAAATTATAACGACCCTACCCCTTCTCGGGGCAGCGGTATTTTTCCCTGCAGGCATATCAGATCCACAAGTATGGCAAGCTAATCATCAAAAGGTGCGTTCACGCACACAAGCGATACAACCGTTCGCCACCCGGCCCAACGGTCCGTGCACTCAGG
>CM077162.1:139505538-139640710 GCA_039583875.1 Platanthera guangdongensis | reverse complement strand
TTTGTATTATATTTGCTACTTCTTCTAACATAATGCAGGGTTTCAACCCGGACTTCTCGTACTCATCTTCAGGGAACTTTCTACCCTCCCTTTTTCTTTTTGTACTTATTATATTTTATATATTATCTGTTCTGTATGCTTAGATTCACATTGGAGACAATGTTGGGTTTAACTATGGGGTTGTTTTTCCTATTCTGCATTTTTTCATTCTGTACTAATGAAAATACAAAAAAATTACAAAACTTAAAACATAAAAGTTTTTTTCCTTGTTTTATATAATCAAAAAAAATCATAAACACACAAAAAAATCTATAAAACAACAAAAAACATCAAATCAAAATTTTTTTTGACTTGTAAAATTTGTTTCACATTAAATCTCTCTTCCTCCCCCCCCCCCTCTCTTCTTTCTTAAAAACTTGCATTTTGCCTCCCCGCGACGTTTGACTCATCGAACCAATCATTCAAATAAAGCTGTCGCGGGGCCCACGCCTTGAGTTTTTTACTTTGTACATTATTTAAAAATTATTCAAAAAAAAAAAATTTTGATCTCTTTCCCTCTCTCTTCTTTATAAATAAACCTTCTTCTCTCCTCATTCTTGTAAATTTACTTATCGAAATACACTAAAAAATTCAAAAAAATTAGAAAATCCAAAAACCCTAAAAGATAAAAATCTAAAATCCTAAAAAGATAATATTAAAACCAAAAAATGATAAAATCCCTAAAAAAATGTTTTGTTAACTGATGTAACAAATAATTCGAAATATACCATATCTTAACGTTTTTTTTGCTTTCCAAAAATAGTTTCGAGTTAATTTATATGCGAATTTTAGTTATTCTTTGCTTACGATTCGTTTATTATTAAAGTTTTGATAGATTTAAGTGTCTGGGGTTAAGATTTAAAGCATTTTTATGTCTTTTCCTTATAATAAGGAAATTGTTTTCACCACCACTTCTAATTTTATAAATAGAGCCTCGTTTTTTATGTTAGAAAATACATCCATGGATTTCAATTATTTCTTACTTCATGCTTTAGAAACATTAGAACGTTCATTTTAAAAAGGTTGCTCTCAAAATTTTTTTATTAAAATCTAGTTTTCTTTTTGAAAAAAAAATAAACTCACTTCCATTTTTTCATGTCTTACTTGACATGTTTACCCCGATCCCTTAAGATCTTATGTCAATGGGAATAAGATTTCATTCCGTAAACATAGGCACCCAATATTTAAAAAATTAGTGTTATGGAATAAGAGTAAAATTCATTACTCCACACATATACATTGAGTTATTTTTTTTATTTATGAAGAAAGAAAAAATATATTATATGTAGGAAAATAAGATTTCATTTTCCTAACTATCCAAAAGAAAAAAATTGGAGGTTCGAGAAAAAACACCTCGCCTCTAATATTCACCTTCTTCATAAACCACCAAACCACGTAGCATATTTCATGATCTAAAATTTTTTAAAAATTTTTTTGAGAGCATAATTTTTAAATTGCATTATTTCCTTTAAATTTTTTAAGCTAAGTTTTTTTTATATAAATCCATCCATCTTTGTTAACTAACAAAAATAATTTTTGCTTTCTATTTATTTTATCTAGAGTCTTTTTGAAACTCTTCCTCTATTCATAACATGTTCATAATTTAGGATTTAATTCTTAGACCCCAGATATTTATTTTGATCTACTTTTAATAATTCAAGCGGTAGCTAAACTTAGGATTTCTTTTATTTCTTATAAGTTCATCTCCAACTTTTGCTCTGAATATCAAAAGCTTAAGTATGGGGGTATTTGATGAATTGTAAATATACCTATTTTTTTATACATTAATTTAGTTGTTTTGGTTATTTTTTTCATTTTTACTTATTTTTATTCAATAAAATGCTCCTATTTTTGTAAATATTATACTAACTTGTTTTATTTTATTTTTCAGGAAAAAATCAAAATCTGTATAAAAATGCCATGTCACGCCCGTGACAAATTGGTCACGCCCGTGACCCGGGCGTGATAGCTCAAATCCCGTCAATCAGCAATTTTGAAGAGAAAAGCTGACACGCCCGGGTCACGCCCGTGTCACCTGACACGGGGCGTGACCCAAGCCCGTGTCCACCCGCTCGACGTTTTCAGCTCAACGTTCGTCGACCCCTCGACACGCCTAATGTCATGCCCGTGATATACGCGTCACGCCCGTGACCTAGGGAGTGACACCTCTTCCCGCTCGACGATTTTCAACTCGACATTTTCCTCTCCACGTTTGGCGAGTGTCGACACCAGCCGACACGCCCAGAGTCACGCCCGTGACCTGGGGCGTGACAACTCCGTCTGGCCGACAAGACCCGCGCGGCGACTTTTTGACGCACCGCGCCCAGATCCACCTCCATGACACGCCCAGCGTCACGCCCATGACCGGGGCGTGACCACCATGTTGACCGACATTGTCCAACCCGAAGTCAAATTTCCAGTCACATCGCTGGCCTCCATCATGAATAGTCGACATGCCCCCTGACACGCCCTGTCAGCGGGCGTGTACTTGTAAATTTCCCCTATAAATTCAGAGCTTCTGCTCGAGTTCTTGTTCCACTTTTTGAACCATTTTGCCTTAGGGAGGTGCTGCGTAGATGTATTCCAATGCTATGTAAGGGAAATTTCTCCCCCACTCCTTAGTTTTTGTTTTCGTTCTTTTGTAACTCTTTTTTAGCTTAATGAAATGTTAAATTTTTATCTCCATATGTTATGTTGGAATGGATCTAAGCCCCTCTTTATGCAATCTTATTTATGCTTTGTTTTAACTATATTTTCGTTCTTTTAAAATGTGTGTGTGTGTGTATGAGGTTAGAGTTTTACTTTTATGTTTTCATAAGTTCTGTTTACTTAGGTTAGTTTAGTTTTAGGATTCCTTTTTTGTACTCTCTATTTCATTCTTATAAGACTATAAAAACGGTTATTAGAGTGGTTTTTAATTTCTTTTAAATTATGCTCTTTAGGATTGTAAAACTTTCGTTCTATTTTAGTCTTATTTCCACTTTTTAGGCGTTTCTATAAAATTATAAGAATGAAAACATAATCGTTTAATTTTTCAAGCATTTTTCATGTCTACTTTTATTTCAAAAACTTTTTGCCCTTTTAATTTTTTTCATTCTCTTTTTATGCATTTCTACCGCATTCTAGCGGTAGAAATGTATTCGTTTTAATTTTTCGGGCATTTTCATTTTGCGTTTATTTGCAAACCTTTTTGCCCGGTTTATTTTTATTTCAGCTTTTTACGCATTTCTACACATTCTAGCGGTAGAAATGCGTCATTTAATTTTTGGATAACTTAGCTTTTCTTAATTTTTTTGTACTTGTGCATCTATTCCGCCTACTCGTTAAGAGTTAAATGGCGCATTGCTTTTATTTCATTCAGTAGAGTGTGTGGAGTGTGTTTAATTTTCGTTGTGTGCGTGTGTTTTACTTTCTGCAGTGTGCATGCGTTTTCATTTATGTCGAGAGAGTGTGTGCGTGTGTTGCATTTATTTCGTCCAACTCGGTTGAGTAGGACCCGCATTTATTTTCTCCACCTCATTTGAGTAGGACTTGCATGTGTGCGTTTTACCGCTTTCTTTCTCCCGCCCACGGGCACTTGCGCCGGGACTCGCAATTTACAGCTTTCTTCAGTCCTACTCGTTTGAGTAGACTTGCAATTTTCTGCTTTCCTTTACTGCTTTATTTTACTTCTTTCTTTTACCGCTTTCTTTACTATTTTATTCTGCTTTCCCGCAAGCCGTCCCCATTCCGATGACTGGCTAACCGTTATTAGCCTCGGTATTGAAGAGCATTGGGACAGATAAAATAGCTTAAAATAACTAAAGGTCTAATTTTTCTAATTAATTAAAAGTACTTAAGGTTTGCCCGGGGTTAACGACGCGTAGGACCACATATCGATGTGTGGGCTATTTCCGTAGTCCATATGCTAGCTAGCCGAGAGGCCGTGCATATGGACTGATCACCCTTGGCAAAGAGAGTTCCGCACTAACCCTCGAGAGAGGAGGCACGCCAACTCTACCGGATTGGGTTCCCACCCAATAGCGGGTTCTTAGCGTAATGCGGGCGTTAAGAGGAATCCTTCGTCGGACGAGAGCCCGGTCGAATATTCTTAGCGTTCAGGTGAGCGATAGCCCTAGAGCTAGGTGAGCTCATTTTAGTGGAACCTCCACGGCCAAGTCTCCGCCTTAATTAATTAGAAATTAGGAGCTCTTTTTATTTAAGTCTATTTTAGTTCATTTGTTTTCTCGGTGCCATCGAGCTAAGCTCTTCATCGACACCACCTCAAGCTTTCTTTTTATTGCTTTCATTTTCTTTCTGCCATTTTGTGCATTTTTATTATATATAAAATATCCCGACAAGATAATTATCGGTAAAATAATAGTCCCCTTCAGGGAAGAGTAGAAATAATCAAACCGACCCGAGAACAATACGACCTCGATATTCCACCGGAATATCTTGTACTACTCACGATAGGTGCACTTCCCTTCTTTCGTTAAACTAAATCTGACCCGTTTTATATCCAAATAAATAAATACGCGCGCCCCATTTTCTAAATAAAAAAACCACTTCCGCTTACTTAAATAAAATCGCCCGGGGCGCGCGCTCATAATAATTTTTGGAGTTTTAACTATCAACTACCTTGCAGCATTCACAAAGAACCAGAGCAGATCGACCAACACCATGTGGTGGCAGCCATGTCTATCGAGGCTCCCCTGGCAGTACCACCCATCGACCCCTCACCTATTTCCGATCGACCCACAACTGTGGTGCAGCAAGTAAGGTCCTCCTCACTTTCCCCAAACATTGCCACCTATCGATCCTCACTAATACAGACCAACCCACACCATGTGGTGTAACAAGCTAGGTTCATCCCGCTTTTTCCCCAGCCATGTTACCCATTAATCTCTCAACAGGAGCTTATACAAAGCCTCCTTACAGCCATAATACACATCCAAACATACATTCATTCCAAAACACATAAACTTTCATATAATAAAATCCATAGAGTCTTCTCCGATTTACCCATGATCATCACCAATCCAGACTACCCATCGAGATGGGCTTCACACAACATGCCTATGCCGTACTCCACATTTCCGGCTCTAGATGCAGACTCAACCATAGAGTCACTTACGAAATCGACCTCTTGGTGGAGGATCCCACACACATGCATAAAGATAGGACTTAGATGTCCAAGAAGGAGATCGTTACCCTTGAAGATCGCTTCGGCGCCATGAAGTAGCCGGATGGAAGTCACCGCTTGGTCTTTTCCTTCACGAATCCGTTCTCGAATCTTTAATCCGCACTCCGCAGCTCTTCCAGCAGCTGGCTTGCTTTCTCCTTTTCTTCCCTTGCTCTCCCTTTCTCTTCTCTCTCTTGAAATGAGATGGAGAAGAAGAAGATGAAGATAAAGGGGAATTGCTCTCAGTTCTCGGCCATGTAAGCACCTGGATAGAGCCCCGCCCTTGCATTCAGGATAGGAAATGAATGGCCACAAAACCTGTGAAAAATCACCTTTCAGCCCCGATACGCCCTGGGATACGCCCGTGTCACAGGGCGTGTACCTTAAGCGGTACACGAACCGACTTATTCTGACTTATCTATGACAAGGTGTCACACCCATGTCATGCCCGTGTCATCCTAGTCACGCCCGTGACACGGGGTATGTAACCCACTCGAGACCTACTCGAGAGGACTTACTCGAGAGAAAACTAACTACTCGATTACCAAGATAGGACACGCCCGTGTCACAAGGATCGATCCGCCCGTGTCACCTCCCCTACTAGAGTAATTTTCACCTACTCGAGATAAAAGTGTCGATCTATCGACACAGCGGGACACACCCTGTGACACGCCGGGTCATAGGCCGTGTACCCCATATACTCGACGATTGTCGAGCGCAGTTCGTCGACCAGGGGGACACGCCCGTGTTAGATGGGTCACGCCCGATCAAATGGTGTGTTCCCTCCGTCGACTCAAAATTCGTCGACCACAAGCCCCACTCCTCAACCCCAACATGACACGCCCTGGGACACGCCCGTGTCCCAGACCGTGTAAACCAAACCAGAACCCAATGAACTCAGGGTGTGTTATACTGGGATATGGGGTATTACAGCATGTAGATGCACTAGTGAATTACTTGGTATAGATGAACATTTCTTTTTAGTACATCATGTGTAAAGTAAACTAGTGCACCTTACTTTGATAAATAAAAAATATATACTATAGCTTGTTGCAAATTGTGTTACTTAGCTAGAGTACGTTTTAGGGCATAAAGAAACTTGGAGAAATGTTTACATGTTGTTTAGTTGAGGTTATAAGGATGTTCCTTCACAAAGTGTCTCATGATGGATTTGGTTGAGATATTTTTATATATAGTTTTCTGACCCTGGAATTGCATGAAATATAGTCAGTAAGTTTTTATGATCATAATAAAGCTCTGTTAATTTTTGTATAATTTTTGGACAAGTATTTATGGTACTCCTTTCATTACCCCTATTTATTTGAATTACCTTGGATTATTTATTTGTAGTATAATTCCTTTATAAAACTTATGAAATTTGGTATTCACTGATATCTTGCTATTCTATAGTGTTTATAATTTTTGTATCATCATATCTTATGTAAATCTAGTGCTTCATGTTCAAAATCACTCATGGCCAAATTTTTGGGAAATTAAATAAATGCCAATTTATTTAGGAAAATCCCAAGATTCTAGATTTAGGCAATATTTATCATGATAGGACCCCAATAAATATTTTAGGGCTTTTGGATAAAAATTTGGAGTACCTCCTATCATATACATCATATAGCCTAGATTTGTCTGCATATAGTAAAACTGCAGAAATCGTGATAGAATGTGAAATGTTCACATGGAGTTGGGTTATTAGCTTACTGGATGTGGTGAAGTGAAAATGAGTTCATTATGAGGAATCATCATGGGGAGAAGCGATGGGATGACTAGTGTAAGTGGTGCTTGGGATTGACGAAAGATCGCCTTTCCTGTGGAGAGAGGGAGAGTGAGAGAGTAAAAACACACTAGGGTTAGATCCAGAGAAATATTAAAAGGGATCGGGAATTGGTATTAACCAATAATAGTAAGTGCCTTGCGAAAGGGAGCGATGGGCTTCAGCTACCATCATAGTTCCTAGTGCCTTTTGAGAACCCTTCACCGGTATGCCCTGGGCAGTCCTGGGCTAACCTAAACCGTAATAAAAATCAATGTTTAAGAGTAACTAGTATGACTTGGATTACACTTACACTCTCACACCCCCAGTGTTGTGGGAGTTAGGTTAGATCTCACGAGCGGTAGGTTCGGTGTTTTGGTGTTGGGCAGGTTAGCCCGCGAGCCGATGGCTCGGATGGTTTTCAGACAGACAGGTTAGTCCGGGGAGCTTTGGCTCGATGGAAATTCATTAATGTTGCTTGTGCATAAGATATAAGGAGGTGGGTCATCAGTATTGAGAGTTGTCACATCGACACTAATACGTTAGCTCGGCAGGTGTGGTTTTGCACTTGGACAATAAAGTCTGGCGGTCCAATCGGCAAGAGTACGCAGGAGCTTCGCATAGTATGTAACGCCCCGAAACTCAAAAGAGCGACGGGAGGCGTTCCGGGCCAAATTTGGAATTTGGCAGGGGGCACACGGCCTGGGACACGGGCATGTCCCCGGGCGTGTCGAGCTGCTTCGACGATTTGGTCGTGTGTTCGACGATTTTGGGTTTGTCGATCGTCGAGCAGCAAACACGGCCCTGGACATGGGCGTGTCCCAGGGCGTGTCTGTGTCGTTCAAAGATCTAGCAACGATCAGGCAGTATCTGGGTTTGACGATCGTCGAGCAGCGGTCGAAGATTTGGCCGACATTCTGTGGTCGACGATTTGGTCGACACTCTGTGGTCGATGATTTTGTCGACATTCTGTGGAAATTGATTTGGTAGACGTTCTACGGTCGACGATTGCGCCGTGGGTTCGACGATCGGGCCGTGGGTTCGACGATCGGGCCATATGTTCGACGATCGGGCCAAAGATCTCCGTTCGACGATCTGGCAGCGGTCGACGATCTTGGTTCAACGATCGTCGAGCGCGGGGCAGATTGTGGCTTGTTTGACTCTGTCAACGCGAAGTGTCTACATAGAGGTTTTGGCGGGTTCTTGACTAAATGTCCCGACACAATTTCATTGGTCGCGGACATGTCTTGCTCCAGATTGGTGAAATGTGCAGTGCTTAGCCCCATTTGTCCAGTCAGACCTGGATCGTAGCCGTGCATTTCCCTTTTGTGGGATCCGACGGTTGGTGGTTCATCCGATTGGGATATACCCGTGAATAGGGTTTAAAAACCCTTATTTTCTGTCATGGTTCTCTGTCTAAATCCTAGAGAGAGGGGAGAGTAAAGGAGGAAGAAGAAGCTTAGATCTGGTCTTTGGAGGAGCTTCGGAGCTCCAAATCGCTAGCCGACTTCGTATCTACGAAGGAAAGGAGATTGCGGTGCTTTTCATCCGCGTACATTTCCATGGCGCCAAGGAAGAATGCTAGGGTAACGATTCTATACTTGAGCATGTGAAGCTCTACTTCTTTTGCATAGGAAGCCCGCTCTCGCGAGTTTGCGGTGAGTTGGAGGCGTTCCTTCGGGTAGATATGTAAAGTCACCGTTATTTAGAGTCCTTATCGAGAACGGATATAGGCATGATGTGTGAAGCCTATCCGGACATGTTGGTCTGGATCGGTGATGTTGTATTGCATAAATGGCCGGAGAAGACTCCGTGCGAATGTTTGTTTTCGGGTTTTTCTAAGTGGTAGATTGCAATAGGGAGCCTTGTGGATTAACCCAAAGGTACACCCGAAAAACTGGGCAGATGCGTGATTTTGCCAAACATGTGGGCCTGGGAGCCAACTTGAGCATAACTGGGTTATGTGTTGTGTGTAAACAATTTGGGACTCGGGAAAGTTTGACCCGCGCATATGTTTTAAATTAACGTTGCGGTGTGAGCAACGGGTCAGGCGGAACTCTACCCGCTCTATGTCGTTCGGTTAAAGAGACCTAAAGTTACTTGGCACTTACCTTTGGCATAGATTGAGTGTCTTAGTCAGTGGCCAGAAAGACAAATGCTCACGAGAGATTGTCATCCCGGGGATGGTGGTGAGTTAGCGGACCTAGACCGTGATCACCGAGAATGTGCCCTGAGAGCACAAGGCGTGTGGCCGTGCGTGCCAACGCCTGTGATGTAATGTATTTATATACTGCTTAGTTGTGCTAATAAAGTGCAGGGAAGAACATCGCCGCCCCGAGTTGGGGGCGGGATCGTTATAATTTGGTCAGCATTACTGACCTTTACTTTTGTTTGCCACCGTGCGGTGGTTTGTTGCTTGCAGGTGCCTAATTTGAGTGTTTACTTGCTTTCGTTCATGTATGACCGACCTGCGTGCCGTGGTATGGAAAACATGTAATTTGAGTAAACCATTTGTAAGGCCTTAAGGCCAGTACTTGTGTATGTACTTCATTCCTTTTGGCTTGCTAGTGGACATTCATGCTTGTTGCTGGGTTCTTTAATTGCAACTTATAAAACTACTTCCGCTAGAATGCTCTGCATAGGACGTTGGAATGGTTGGATGGTTTCCATTGAGTAACCGCCCGGTCTGTCTGTGGTATAAGTCGTCGAGCCCCGGCCGGACCTACTACTATATGCTATGCGACAGATCGGGGGGTGTTACAATTTGGTATCAGGCTACTGATTTCGGTCAGGCG
This sequence comes from Platanthera guangdongensis, assembly GCA_039583875.1. Lineage (NCBI taxonomy): Eukaryota > Viridiplantae > Streptophyta > Magnoliopsida > Asparagales > Orchidaceae > Platanthera > Platanthera guangdongensis. The sequence goes on along the minus strand of CM077162.1, from coordinate 139,630,947 downwards.
TAAATGAATTCGTGGGCAAATTCTTCTTAATGGGTGGTGAGCGCATGTGTGCGCGTCATCATTATAACAACAAAAGAACCCATGAATGTCCACTTAGGATTGAAAATACACTGTGTTTGAGGAACCTGCGTTTTCCTATGATTGCATTTTGTAATTTTGTTTGGTCGCTTAACGCTATTTTGTACAACTATAGGTGACCATAGGCGGTGCTGGCCGCCAGAATGTCCGGTTTCTAAGGAGTATAGTGCGCCCGGTGAGGTGTTTAAGAACCCTCCTTCGTCTGAAACCGTAAGAAGGATCGTTGAAGCAGAGTTCGCTGTGACGAGTGCACAACATGGAATAAATGTACAACACTGTGCCCCTATTGTGGCTTCAACGCCGGGTGGCGTGATGGAGCATATGACTTTTGGTTGACCATCGGGGAAGCAGCTGAATATGAGTTTAGTGCAGGGAGCGCACTCAGTTGATGAATATTTGCAAGCATTTCTTATGGTAAGCCGCTACCCATGATTTGAGTTGGAGAGCGAGCAGTCTATCTTTGATAGATTTTATAACCGCCCGGCGAGCTGCAAATCCTACTGCTAGGACCGAGTTATTGGGACTCCGAGCCTTGGTGGAGTCGGCTAGATCTTTGGAGGTAGACTTGAGGAGACTCACCATATGCCAGCGACCATGGTATCAAGCAATGCAAGCCCCATAAGAGCTACATCCTACAGAATGCTGGAGAAAGGGGCTATGACATCGACTAGCAAATCAACTTACACTTGTCATACTTTGGAAGAAAGGGCACTTTGCCCGAGAGTGTCGGAATGGTGCTCAGAAGGCTAAGAAAGCTATGTCAGGAGTAGTTGATGACTTTAGTGCAAAGGAAACGACATTCAAAATTCCGAACACCTCAAAGTCTGGATATCGTACGTGGTATAAGAAGGCTAGGACTTTGGGTCTAGTCCCTGATTTCGGTTCTTCGGGGCATCTACAGGCCAACCTCAGGCGCATGTTACAGCTGTGGGGAGTCAGGCATTATGCCCGTGGGTGCATAAAGTCCGAGAGAAAGCACGCCGCCGTGAGGACATGTATGGTTTAAAGTTATAGCAGTTTAACCTTAAATACTTGTCGCCCTTGGTGTATGTTAGCTTAGAACTACTTGTTAAGCTTTGTTCTGATTTTCGTTTATCCGGCGAGAGCACCGTTCGTGTAAACGAAGCTTCGCATCCCTTTATTTAGGAATTATATTACGCATCAGAGTACCTCCTTCGATGGTAAGAGACAAATTGGATGCACTATGGTCCAATGGTGCTCAATGCGCACGGGTAGAATCTGTTGCGCTTAGGTGTGGTCAGGGAGTCAAGACTTTGACTTGCAAGTGTCGTTACTACTGCTAGGGGAGCTCGACGTGATATTTGGCATGGACTGGCTCTCGGAGCAGCATACCTATATTGGTTGCGGTCGCAAGGAATTCAAGTTGGGAGCAAGTCGTGAGACGACTTTTACGGGCTTGAAAGGGTCGAGCAAGACGTTGATGTCTGCTCTTCAGGTGGTGAAGGCAGTTTGTGCTGGTGCAGAGCTGTTCTTTACACTAGTGGAGTTTGTAAAGCCAAAGCCTACGTTGGATAGTATTTCAGTGGTAGCTAAGTACCCTGCTGTGTTCCCCGCAGATTTTCCTGGAGCCCCGCCTCAACGGGAGATAGATTTCACATTGAGCTAGTGCGAGGTGCAAAGCCTGTGTCACGATCTCCGTATCGGCTAGCGCCTACGGAAATGGCGGAGCTGAAGGTGCAACTCAAGAGTTGTTGGAGCAAGGGTTTGTGCGTCCAAGTTCTTCGCCTTGGAGCGCACCGGTCCTCTTTGTTAAGAAGAAGGACGGGAGCTTGAGACACTGTATTGACTATCGGGAGTTAAACAAGCTAACGGAAAGAACAAGTACCCAATCCCAAGGATCGATGATCTTTTGATCTGTTGGTCGGGTCGACGGTGTACTCTATGTTGGATCTCAAGTCTGGTTATTATCAGCTGAGGATAAGGGGGACTATATCCCTATGACAGCGTCCAGTACAAGATACGGGCATTATGAGTTTACGGTCATGCCATTTGGGCTGACTAATTCGTCGTCAGTATTCATGGATTTTATGAACAGGACTTTCAGGGAGTACTTGGACCATTTTGTGATCGTGTTCATCGACGATATTTTGGTGTACTCGCAAAGTGAGGAGGATCACTTCAGGCATCTTCATTTGGTGTTGGAGACGCTGAGGAGGAATCAATTGTATGCCAAGTTCTCGAAGTGCGAGTTTTGGTTGTCCTCAGTGGCGTTCCTCTGTCATATAGTGAGTGGGAAGGTATTGTAGTGGATCCGGCGAAGATTGTTGTGATACGGGAGTAGCCTGAGCTTTCTACGGTAGCGGAAGTCCGGAGCTTTATGGGGCTTGCCGGATATTATAGGCGCTTCGTAGAGAACTTCTCGTGGATAGCGTTACCTCTCACTACTTTGATGAGGAAGGAGCAGAAGCTCGTTTGGACGCCAGAGTGCGCGTGAGCTTTTGAGGAGTTGAAATGTCGGTTGACCATGCCGCCTGCGCTGAGTTCGCTGAGTGGGACCGAAGGTTATGTTATTTATACCGATGCTTCGGGCAGTGGTTTGGTTCTATGTTGTTACAGCTTGGAAGCGTTATAACATATGGCTCGAGACAGCTGAAGGTGCATGAGAGGAACTATCCGGTCCACGACTTAGATTTAGCGGCCGTGATTTTTGCCTTGAAGCTGTGGAGACATTATTTGTATGGTGTGAAGATTGATATCTACACCGATCATAAGAGTTTGAAGTATTTGATTGATCAGAAAGACCTGAACATGCGGCAGCATAGATGGATGGAGTTCCTGGGGGACTATACATTCAAGATCCACTACGTGCCTGGTAAGGGCAATGCGGTTGCGGACGCGTTGAGTCGCCGAGCCCCAGCTCAAGCCAATTGGCTACCGGTGCAAGATGCGGTTAGTTGGGGAGTTGGAGGCGTTGGTGATTTCTTGCGTTGATAAGCAGTCAAGTGCTGAAGCACTATTGAATTGGACTGAAGTTCAATATGACCTGGCTGATCGGATTCGGCAGACATTGGATATGGATGGCCACATGAAGCAACTCATGATAGAGGCTCTGGATGGGTCAAATTCCCAATATGAAGTTTTGGATGGATTTCTTTGGAAAGGCGGTCGTCTTTGCGTCCCAGCATGGGCAGTTTGCGGGTGGATTTGTTGTACGAGGCACATCATACCAAGTACTCAATTCACCCGGGAGCACGAAGATGTACCGCGATGTTAAGAAATTGTTCTGGTGGCCAGGACTGAAAAAGGATGTGGCACTCTACGTGGCGAAGTCCAACTTGCGCCTTGGTGAAGGCGGAATGACAAAAGCCGGGAGGATTTCTGAACTCCTTGCCTATTCCGGAGTGGAAACTCGACGACATCACTATGGACTTTGTGCACGGGTTGCCAAGGTTGCAAAAGGGGAACGACGCCATCCTGGTGGTCGTAGATCGGCTAACGAAGGTGTCGCATTTCATTCCGCATAGAAAGGATGATCCGGTGGAGAAGTTGACAAAGTTATATGTGGGTAACTTAGTGCGGCTCCACGGTGTGCCCCACAGCATCATGAGTTACCAAGATGGGCGCTTCACTCCAATGGTTGGAGGCTTGTGCAGCAAATGTTGGGAACAAAGCTGAGTTTTAGCACAGCCTTCCATCTAGACACTGATGGGCAGACCGAGAGGGTCAATAGATCTATGGAATACATGCTCCGCATGTGTGTCTTGGACTTTGGAAATCAATGGGAAGACCATATTTATTTGGTGGAATTTGCGTACAATAATAGCTACCAGACGAGTATTGAAATGGCGCCCTTCGAGGCCATTTATGGTAGAAGATGTCGCACATAGTTGTCCTGGTTGGAAATGGGCGAGTCAAAGTTATACAAGAGTCAATAGGTGGAGGATGTTGCTTCATTGGTGTGAACCATTCGAGAGAGGTTGCTAATCGCTCAGGATCGTCAGGCGAAGTACTATAATTCAAAGCACAGGAACGTGGAGTTCGCTATTGGCGATTGGGTGTACTTGAAGATCAAGCCATTCAAGGATGTCTCGCGGGTGCGGCGATTGAAAAAGCTAAGCCCGAGGTACCTTGGGCCGTTTGAGGTTCTGGAGCGGGTTGGTGAAGCAGCCTATCGGTTGAAGCTATCGGTGGAGCTTAGTGGTCTACATGATGTATTCCATATATCGGTACTATGGAAGGCGGTGCAAGAGCCTAAGCAAGTGATCTCGGTCGATCGAGTGTCGATTGATAGTGTGTTGACGACAAAGGTCAAGCCTGTGCGTATTGAAGACTCGGAAGTCAAGCGGCTACGTAATAAAGAGATCAGGATGGTCAAGGACCGATGGGACAATTACGGTCGAGAGGAGCTCTCTTGGGAGCGAGAGCAAACTATGCTTGACGAGTACCCGGAGTTGTTCCGCTCAGGTACAATTTTAGTTTTGTGCGTATCTTTCCTTTATGAAATTTTGTGGACGAAATTCTTTTAGAGGGGAAGCTGTAACGCCCTGAAACTCAAAAGAGCGACGGGAGTCGTTTCAGGCCAAATTTGGAATTTGGCAGGGGAAACACGGCCTGCGACACGGGCGTGTCCCAGGGCGTGTGGAGCTGGTTTGACGATTTGGTCGTGTGTTCGATGATTTTGGGTTCGACGATCGTCGAGCAGCAAACACACCCCTGGACACGGGCGTGTCCCAGGGCATGTCGGGGTCATTCAAAGATCTAGCAACGATCAGGCAGTATCTGGGTTCGACGATCGTCGAGCAGCAGGCGGTCGACATTTGGTCGACATTCTGCGGTCGACGATTTGGTCGACATTCTGCGGTCGACGATTTGGTCGACGTTCTGCGGTCGACGATTTGGTCGATGTTCTATGGTCGACGATCGGGTTGTGGGTTCGATAATCGGGCTGTGGGTTTGACGATCGGGCCGTGTGTTCGAAGATCGGGCCAACGATCTCTGTTCGACGATCTGGCAGCGATGGACGATCTTGGGTTCGACGATCGTCGAGCGCGGGGCGGATTGTGGCGTGTTTGACTTTGTCACCATGAAGTGTCGACACAGAGATTTTGGCGGGATCTTGACTAAATGTCCCGACACAATTTCATTGGTCACGGTCGTGTCTTCCTTCGAATTGGTGAACTGTGCGGTGCTTAGCAACATTTGTCCAGGTCAGACCTGTATCGTAGCCGTGCATTTCCCTTTTGCGGGATCCTATGGCTGGTGGTTAATCTGAATGGGATATACCCGTGAACATGGTTTCAAAACCCTTATTTTTTGTCGTGGTTCTATGTCTAAATCCTAGAGAGAGGGGAGAGTAAAGGAGGAAGAAGAAGCTTAGATCCGGTCTTTGGAGGAGCTTCAGAGCTCAAATTGCGAGCCGACTTCCGATCTACGAAGGCAAGGAGATTGCGGTGCTTTTCATCCGCGTACATTTCCATGGCGCCAAGGAAGAACACTAGGGTAACGATTCTCTACTAGAGCGTGTGAAGCTCTACTTCTTTTGCATAGGAAGCCCGCTCTCGCGAGTTTACGTTGAGTTGGAGGCGTTCCTTCGGGTATATATGTAAAGTCCCCGTTGTTTAGAGTCCGTAATCGAGAACGAATATAGGCATGATGTGTGAAGCCTATCCGAACATGTTGGTCTGGATCTGTGATGTTGCATTGCATAAATGGCCGGAGAAGACTCCATGCGAATGTTTGTTTTCGGGTTTTTCTACATGGTAGATTGCAACAGGGAGCATTGGGGATGAACCAAAGGTGCACCCGAAAACTCGGCAGATGCGTGATTCTGGCAAACATGTGGGCCTAGGAGCCAACTTGAGCAAAATTGGGTTATGTGTTATGTGTAAACGATTTGGGACACGGGAAAGTTTGACCCGCGCATATGTTTTAAATTAACGTTGCGGTGTGAGCAACGGGTCAGGCGGAACCGTACCCGCTCTATGTCGTTCGGTTAAAGAGACCTAAACTTACTTGGCACTTTCCGTTGGCATAGATTGTGGGTCTTAGGCAGTGGCCAGAAGACCAATGCTCACGAGAGATTGTCATCCCGGGGACGTGGTGAGTCGGCGGACCTAGACTGTGATCACCGAGAATGTGCCCAGAGAGCACGGGGCGTGTGGCCGTGTTTCCAATGCATGTGATGCAATGTATTTATATACTGCTTTGTTGTGCAAATAAAGTGCAGGGAAGGAGCATCACCGCCCCGAGTTGTGGGCTGGATCGTTATAATTTGATCAGTATTGCTGACCGTTACTTTTGTTTGCCACTGTGCGGTGGTTTGTTGCTTGCAGGTGCTGCTGTACCAAGCGGTCAATGGCGGGCTAAAGCCCAATTGCGAAGCCGGCCCTCGAGGCGTAATTGGAGTGTTTACTTGCTTTCATTCATGCATGACTGGCCTGCGTGCCGTGGTATGTAAAACATGTAATTTGAGTAAACCATTTGTAAGGCCTTAAGGCCAGTACTTGTGTATGTACTTCATTCTTTTTGGCTTGCTAGTGGACATTCATGCTTGTTGCTGGGCTCTTGTAATTGCAACTTATAAAACTGCTTCCGCTAGAATGCTCTGTGTGAGACGTTGGATTGGTTGGTTAGTTTCCATTGAGTAACCACTCGGTCTGTCTGTGGTATATGGCGTCGGGCCACGGCCGGACCTACTGCTATATGTTATGCGACGGATAGGGGGTGTTACATAGTACACCAGCATTGAGGCATATGAGAGGTCTGACTGGTAGTGTGATACCGGTTTAGAGGTGGGTGAGAGCCAACCCAACGCTTCCATTTGCCACTACGGAAGTATCCTGGGAGGTTAGGCTCCAGAAAGGCGGAACTAAAGGTCTGTGTGCACAGAGTTGATTGGGTGTGTTGCACTTGTATGTTCACATCATGGCATACTTGCATGACATAGCGTCATCATTGCATATAACCCTGTCACCTATTGTATAAAGTGGAATGGGACGATTTATACTATAGGCCTTACAAAACGACCCCTTAACTTATAAGTTTGTGTATCATGCTTATAAGTTATGGTTATTTTCCTACGGATATTTATCACTTGCTTATAACGACACCCCATCGTATAAATTAGTATGAGACTCTTTATACAATGAGAGCCTTGCAGAAGACCCCTTAACTCATAAGTTTGTATGAGCATTCATATAAGTTAAGGTTACATGTTTCTTTGTTTACCTTTCTCATACTTACAGCTTTACTCTAACTATTTATATAGAATTGTTAGACTAGTTCAGCTGTCACATGCTACTTTGTTACACTCCACCTTCATTACCTTCCCTTTCCTTCTCCCCGCTCGGTGCCTAGGAGCCATTGGGGGAGTGGTGGGGGATGATAGGACTTAGTCTTTTTAGACTAACGGCCATTGACCAAATAATTTTAGGGGATCATGGAGCAACACCAGAAGACCAGCCACCAGAGGTCGGTCTGTGCATGGAGATGGGGCAGTCTAGCACTGGAGTCCAGTCAGTAGGGACTGTGAGTCCCATCCTTAGTAGTTATTATAGATTTGCTTCCGCATTGAGTGACTTGTAGTGAGGATATTGATGTATCGGGCAGGATCCCTATTTAGTACTTTGTTTATTCTTTCTGTGAACTCTCCCTTCTTCGAGATTTATATTATATATGTGATTCTGTGGTCTAGTTTGATTGTATTCTTTATAGTTATTCTACTTTTTTGTAATCGGTATGGCAGGCAGGATCGGCATTTTGTAGTGACAAACTTCCCGGGTGTGTTGGTGTCACCGCAAAGTGGCGGTTCTGGGCATAAGACGCCGACGGTTTAAAAGGAAAAAAGTGGGGGGGGGGGGTCTTACACCTATTATCCTCTACAAAAGGAAGAGTAAGTAGTAGGCATAAAGAAAAATAAGTTGCAAGTACCTGAAGTGGAGTTGCATGCGTCTGCTAGTTTTTGTAAAAAAGAAGTTAAATGTAGATATGATGGTATATATGAAAGAAAGCTGCAAGTACCTAAAGGGAACTTGCAAATACCTAGTAATCTCTAGAAAAAGGAAGATTGAGCAGCAGATATAATGAAAAAGTAGGTTGCAAGTACCAAGATGGAACTTGCAAATTTACTAATCTCTGCAAAAAAGAAGAGTGAGTAGCAGATACAAAAGAAAAGTAGGTTTGCAAGTACCTATATGGAACTTGAAAATATCTACTGATCTCAGCAAAAGAGAAGTTAGAAGCAGATATGAAAGTAAAGCTAAGGTGTAAGTACCTAGAGGGAACTTTCAAATACCTGCTAATCTCTGCAAGAACAGAGTTAGAAGCAGATATGATATATGAAAATAGGCTGCAAGTACCTGAAGGGAACTTGCAAGTATTTGCTGAGCTCTACAAGAAAAGAGTTAGAATCAGATGTGATAGAAAAGTAGGTCGCAAGTACCTGGAGAGATCTTGCAAATACATGCTAATATCTACAAGAAAAGAGTTAGAAGCAGATATGGAAGAAAAGCTATGTTGTAAATACCTGGAGGGAACTTGCAAGTATCTATTGAACTCTGCAAGAAAAGAGTTGAATGCAGATGTGATAGAAAAGTAGGTCGCAAGTACCTGGAGAGAACTTGGAAATACCTGCTAATCTCTGCAAAAAAGAAGAGTGAACAACAAATATAAAAGAAGAGTAGGTTGCAAGTACATGGATGGAACATGCCAATGACATTTGTTGATATGATAAAATAGATATGATCGTTTAGCAGAAGAAATGTCCGACGGATTCGGCTGATAACCGAATAACGATCAGACCACTATAGTGACCTTTTCGTGAGATCAGATGTGATATCTTTAATATGAAGTCCAAATCAGCAAGATGAACCCATCTTAATTAGACTCTAATAACAAGGCTTGTTAATCAAGGAGAACCATATACTTTGATCAATGAATGGTGCCATTAATATCCAATAAGAGTAATAGAGAGCTTGTAAATCATCATCTGATAGAGCTTTATGCAAGCCGCTCATATAAGATGAATATAAGCAAAATGAATGTTGCAAATCCTTTTGATAGGTCGGATTTAACCTGTTAACCTATGAAAGAGGAAGTTGATAAATAGAGGTCTATACTTGGAGATGACCAAAATAGGTCGTATGCTGCTACAAGAGAGCACCCATGGGCATTATGCATCCCCTGCCCGAGAAAGGTCATTACGAGTATAGTCCTACACAAAGCGTGCTAGCCGCACATCCTTTAGAAGGCCATAAAAGAGAAAAACATAGGAAATCCTTAGAATGATCGTTAGATACACTGTTGTCATTCCTCGGGTTACAACGTCGCTGATCAATGAGACTAGATGCGCCAAGTGGCCTTTATATTGCTTGTCTGTGGAAAGATCAGCGGAGTTGTGGGCCCCGCGAATGCACGTATTGAGAGTACCATAGAGTATTCGACTATTACGATCATGAGATGATCGAAGGGACATGGATACACTTGATCGCCATTGCATGTCAAGCAAAGATCATCGTAACTGTAATGTATCCTTAATGGAGCACAGCAGATCTAACACATGAGACCTCCTTTTATGCAAGCTTTGTGTTAGATAGCAGCCAGGATCCGAAACCCTGAAGTTCACCATCATAGATCGAGAGGCACCCACTACACATACACGATCACTCCCCACTATATGTGGTCGTCGTGGCTTTAAGCCTGAGAATAATCTATGGAGGGAACAAAAAGAGTCTGCAATATCTCGATTATTCAGTGATCACTTTGCCAAAGAGAAAATAGAGGAGGAAGTACTCCAAAAAGGGAAATGTGTCAGTATGGGATCTTTGATGTAAACTTTATTGAAATGAAAGAAGCAACACTTAGAAGTGCCTCAGAGAGAAAATGTTTAAAGAGTAAAGTAGAAACAACCGGACTTGATTGTGAGGATATTTGAGGACTTGGCGTTGCTCTTCTTCAGCTTAGAATAGGTCCCGGAGCGTGTCTGCACAGTCGTATATTGATGCTCGGAAACAACACCGCCCAGTTAATTGTTGTTCGAATCTCAAGGGGGGAATGCGCAGATGGGAATAGAGAGTGCTGGGCAGCTGGTTACTCTGAGTCGTGCATAAAGATAGAGAGAAAGATAAGGGAAGAGGACCGCTAGCAGCGGCAACACCAGAATTCGCCTGCTGAGGCTTAAATGCCACTCTTGCTGTGATCTTTCCCTTTATATAAAAACCTGTATTACAACTGAGCTTAAGTTCTCTTACATGGAAAGGAGAATAAAGGGAAAAATACAACAGAGGGCAAAGGAGAGAGTTGAGCCGACGGTTAGGGAAGAAATGGTCGGCTAGGCCACGGCTTGATGGCCCAGGGCGCGTGTGCTTCTTGCAGAGTCTGCTCAGACTGGCAGTCAGCCTACAGATAGGGATGATGGACACAGGGAAGTTCTAGCCGCATCCAAGTTTCCCCCTCCTGGCTGCCCCGTCAGTGTCCCCTAAATGAGAGGTATGGGGAGCTATTTATAGGCCCGAGGAGGTAATGGCTTCTGGTAACGTCACCCCTGGTGTGTCAGTGATTTGTACGAGTAGATGTTGGAGTCTGTCGAGTCCGTACCAGGCCGCACTGTATGGGACTTGTCTTCTGAAGTTGATCTGTTGTTGGTGGGCTGAAGAGGCGGGTCGTCATCCTCTGGGCAACCTGGATGGAGGTCGCCATTTTCTCGGCGTGCAGATTGACGGAGAGCTGGAGCAAGTCCACGCTCCTTGGATGTACTAATACTAAGTCCCCGAATTGCAAGCGGATGGGGTCGACTGGGCGACCTGGCGGACTGAGGTCGTGTCCGCGGGCTGAAGGAGCAGGTCGCGTAGGTCGCCCCCTGATACGTTGAAAAAATACCTACTTTCATGTTAATTATTTAAGTAGTTTTCATTTTCTTTTGTTGTTTTAGGTTCAATTTCTTTAATAAAATGCTTCTTTTATTGTATATATTTTGCTAACTTAGTTTATTTTATTTTTCAGAAATTTTCAGAATTTTGCTAGAAATATCATGTGTCAAGCCCGTGTACTGACGATCATGCCCGTGACATGGGCGTGACACGTCAAAATCCCGTGAAATCAGTGCATTGAAGGAGAAAAGTTTGGCACGCCCGGCGTTACGCCCGTGTCCTCTGACACGCCCCGTGACCATGACCGTGACTCTCTAGTCTCGACGTTTTGCACTCGACATTCGTCGAGACAAGGACACGCCCGTGTCCCACGATCTGACAGGCCCGTGTCACTCCCACTCGACGTTTTCGCTCAATAATTTTCGCTCGATGATTTCTGCTCGACGTTCGTCGACTCATCCCGACACACCCCACGTCACTCCTGTGTTAGAGGGCGTGACTCCTCCACCTGGATCGACAAACTGCCGCCGCCGACTTTCGACGCAGATGGCGCCCAGTTCCACCTCCACGTCACGCCCGTGTACTTTGGGCCATGCCCGCGACCCGGGGCATGACTTCCATGTGGACCTACCGAAGTCAACAAAGCCATTAATCGCCGAATGATACGCCCACCATCACGCCCGTGACCGGGGGCGTGACCGCCGCATTTTCACCCGCAATGTCAAATCGCCATCAGTCACGAAATTGATGTGAATAGTGCTGACACGTCCCCGACACGCCCGTGTTAGAGGGCGTGTACTTGGAAATTTTTGCTTATAAAAGGCCAACTGCTGTATGAGTTCGGGGTTCCAAATTTTTGAACCATTTTGTTGACAAGGGCTGTCGTATGGAGCTTGCTTAGTGCTATGTAAGGACTTTATCCCCGCCCTCCTTAAGTTTGTTTGTTTAGGCACTTGTAATCAACTTATTTTGTAATAAAAATCGTTAGTTTCTCCTCCTTACATGCTCTGAATTATCTCTGATGGCCTCCTTTTCACCAATCTTATGTATTTATGTTTTCATTTTCATATGGCGTGTGTGCGTGTATGAGTTAAAATTGCGAAATTTATGTTTTAAATCGAAAAACTTCTTGTTATACTTTCATTTTTATCAAAAATTATAGTTGTTACTCTAGCCGTTTTCCTAATCATACTCTTTAAAATTGGTTAGACTTAGGATTTTTATGCTTCCATATTCATTCTTATCAACTTATAAAACAATAAAAAAGGTGGTTTTCATTCCTCTTAACTTAGATTTTTCTTAGTTTTGATTTTAAAACAGTTGCTTATTTTTATCTTTCCTCCACTTTTTAAATCGTTTTACAAATCTATAATAATGCATAATGCGTAATTTTAGTTTTTGAACAACTTTGATTTTAGCAAATACGTAAAAGATGTTTGCTCAAATAATTTTTATTTCTACTTTTTATGCATTTCTGTCAAAATCTAACGATAAAAATGCAAAAGTTTAATTTTTCAAGCACTTACCTAAATTTGAAAAATCTTGGCTCAAACAATTTTTATTTCAACTTTTTATGCATTTCTACGGCATTCTAGGGGTAGAAATGCAGTTATTTTATTTTTTCGATAACTTTGTTTTTCTTAATTTTTTCACCTGCGTGTGTGCGTGTATGAGATAAGTTTATTGCTTTCTCCAATTATGTAGAGTGTGTGCGTGTGCGCATTTTTTTCCGCCTACTCGTTAAGAGTTAAATGGCTTGTATTTAATTTTTCACCTACTCATTTGAGTAGGATTTGCAAGTGTGAGTATTTACTTTCTGCAGTGTGAGTATTTCATTTTTTGTCGAGTGTGTGTGTGTGTTTTAATTTCAGCAAGTGTGTGAGTTTTTATTTTTCGTCTACTCATTTGAGTTAAATGGAAGGATTTTATTCAAGTAGGACTTGTGTGTTTTTATCTTCCGCCTACTCATTTGAGTTAAATGGCTGGACTTTATTTAAGTAGGAATAGTTGTTTTTATCTTCCGCATACATGCTAGGAGTTAAATGGCCGGACTTCATTTCCCTCCTACTCGTTTGAGTAGGATATGTCATTTTCAGTTTTTTATTTTCCGCCTACTCATTTAAGTTAAATGACAGGTTTTTATCTTCCGCCTACTCGCTAGGAGTTAAATGGCCGAACTTTATTTCCCTGTAAATATTTAAGATGGACTTGTAATCACATTTATTTCTGCCTACTCACTTGAGTAGGACTTACTTTCAGTTCATTCCTACTCGTTTGAGTAGGACTTGCAAATTTTCAGCATTTATTTCCTGACCACTCGTTTGAGTGGGACTTGCAATTTCAATTATACAATTTTCTCTTACTTGTAACTTAGTTTTATTTCTGTCTATTTATTATGTGTTTGGATGAATGCGAGCGTTTTTATTTGTAGTAACTTTTCTAAAATTAGGTTATCTTACTTTTCTTCATATTTTCTTTATAACCATTCAGCGAATACTTTTGAACTCTCGCCAAACCAAACTCATAAGCTATCCCCATTCCGATGAGTGGCTAATCACTTTTAGCCCTCGGTATCGAAGAACATTGGGATATAAAAAATGTTTTAAATAAGTAAAGGTCTTATTTTTCTATTTAAATAAAAACTTAAGGTTTACCCCAGGTTAACGATGCGTAAAACCACATATCGATGTGTGGCCTTTATTTCTGTTATCCATACGCTAGCTAGCCGACAGGCCATGCGTATGCACTGATCACCCCTTGGTAAAGAGAGTTCCATACTAACCGTCAAGAGAGGAGGCACGCTAACTCTACCAGATTGGGTTCCCCACCCAATAGCGGGGTTCTTAGCGTACTGCGGGCATTAAGAGGAATCCTTCGTCGGACGAGAGGCCGGTCGAATAGTCTTAATGTCCAGGCGAGCGATATTCCTAGAGATAGGTGAGCTCATTATTTTGGAACCTCCACGACCAAGTTTTCGCTTTGATTAAATTGAAACTTTAGATCTCTAGTTATTCAAATGTATTTTAAATCCTAACGTAACTCAAAACCGATTGTTATCTCTTCATCGTCTTTAATCTGAATCTATTTTCGTCCTATTTTAGTTAAAATCAACAATTTACTATTTCGGTAAAATAATAGTGCTTTCGGAGCAGTAGGGATAATCAACCTGTTCCCGAGAAATTTATGATCTGGATATTCCCCCGAATATTCTGTATTACTTGCGATAGGTGCACTTGCCTACCTAAGCAAGCCCACGACGATCGACTCATCCAACTAACCACCCACATAAGAGTCTGTTTGCGGGCTTCATCAAGTTTTTGGCGTCGTTGCCGGGGACAATCTTTGAGTTGTTATTTTGAATCTGAAGTCTATTACTTTTGTCTTTATTTCTAAAAAATAAAAAAAAAACTTAAAATCATTTCTTCAAAATCCAAAAAAAAGTTAATTTTCTACTTTATATTTTATGGTGTATGACCCGTGGACAACCTTCGGATTCCGAAAATTTGGATTTCGATCCTGAGATCAAACGCTCGCTTGCGCGTATTCGGTCTCAACGCCAAAATTCCTCTTTGGATCCCGAAGAATCTGTCGGAGAACCCTCTGCCGTTGCTATGTCCAACCCCAATCCGAACGCGACCGTCGAGCGTATAATGTCATATTATGCTCGACCGAATTTGGACAATACTGGGTCAAGTATTGTTTGCCCGTCGGTGGAGAACAATAATTTTGAGGCCAAATCTAGCATTATCCAAATGATCCAAAATGTTGTGCAGTTCGACGGACTGCCGGATGAGGACCCGAACGTTCATTTGTCTAGTTTTTTGGAAATTTGGGATACCTTTAAGATTAATGGCGTCACTGATGACGCCATTCGTTTGCGCCTTTTTGCATTCTCCATCTGATCCAAAACTAAGGCGTGGTTGAATTCCCTCCCACGAGGATGTATCACGACCTGGGCCGAGCTTGCGGAACGGTTCTTGACGAAGTATTTTCCGCCCGCCAAAACTACAAAGTTGCGGGCAGACATTTCTTCGTTCGTGCAGAATGATTTCGAGTCTCTATTTGAGACTTGGGAGCGCTTTAAAGAATTTCTCCATAAGTGTCCGCACCACGCGCTGCCTGCATAGTTGCAGGTCCAAATCTTCTACAACGGGCGTAATTATCAGACGCGTCAAATGATTGACATGACTGCTGGGGGTACCTTGAATAATAATACCCCCGAGGCTGCCCAAGCTCTTATTGAAGAGATGGATATGAACGTCTATAAATGGAACGTCCCGTGGGGGATGTCCCAAGCAGGCGGTCGGCCTCTTCGAAGAGGATGCCACTGCCCACTTAGCCCTTCAAGTTGAATGGCTGACGAAGCAGGTGGCAGAGATGTCTGCTGCCTCCACCACTCCACCTTGGGCGATTCCCCCTAATGTCGCCGTAGTCAATGAATCCGTAGACTACGTGGGAAATGCCGGGCGACCTTCCTTCAACCCCAACAAAAACCCTTATAGCAATAATTATAATCCGGGTGGAGGAACCACCCGAACTTCTCTTGGAGCAACGCAAATAATGCGTAGTGCCCGCCCAATTCTTTTGCGCCCGGATTTCTGACGCCTCCCCCTCTTCCAAAACCCTCCCCAATGGAGGAGAATTTTTCTAAATATATCGCTTCCAACGATTCAAATATCCGGAAAAACACCGGATCGCTAAAAAAACTTAGAACTCCAGGTTGGACAGCTAGCGCGAATGATGTCCGAGTGCGCGCTCGGGGCACTGCCGGGTAACACGGATCCCAATCAGCAGGAGAATATCAATGCTATAACCCTCCGTAGCGGAAAGGAGGTGATCGATCCAAAACGGACCAATCCTCAGGTATATATTTCACCTCCAACCCCTCTTCCCCCTTCTTTGATTACGCCGCCTTTACAAATTTTAAATGAAAAATTATTAAAACGCCCTTGCCATATCCACACAAGCTCGATAGTGAGCGTAAGGACGCGTAGTACGAAAAATTTATTTTATTATTAAAACAAATTAATATTAATGTTCCCTTCTGCGACGCAATCTCGTAGACGCCTAAATATGCGAAATACTTAAAACAACTTCTTTCCAATTAACAAAAATTAGAAAATATTTTGCATATTTCTTTGAATGCTGACTGCTCAGCGGCACTTACGAATAAATTGCCCCTTAAAAAATGACCCGGGATGGTTTTCCATCCCGTGCCTTTTTGGCAATATATTCGTAAAATACGCTCTTGCAGATTTAGGCGCGAGCATTAATTTGATGTCGTTCTCGCTATTTCAAAAATTAGGTTTGTGCACTCCAGCCACTACTAAAATGCGAATCCAACTAGCGGATCACTCAGTTAAGCTTCCCATCGGGGTAGTGGAGGACGTACTTGTCCGAGTTTATAACTTTATCTCTCCGGTAGACTTCGTCATCGTGGACATCGAGGAGGACATTGATGTACCAATTATACTCGGTCACCATTTTCACGCCACCTCCCGCGCATTAATTGATGTCAGTAACGGTCGTCTCCTCCTTTGGGTAGGAGATGACAACGTTACTTTCTCTATTAATCCCTCCATAGGAGACTCGACATCGAGTGATGACTTTTGTTATAATTTAGACACCTATCCTAAAGATTATTCTTCTCCTATTTTCGAGTCTACTTTTTTAAACGATGACATTTATGCGCTCGAAAATTTTAAATACGATGAGGATACATCTATAGACTTGCATTTCAAACCAATTGGTAAGAAAGACATAGGAATAAAAACCTCCCTAGAAGAACCGCCCATCCTAGATCTCAAACCCATACCCAATTCACTCAAATACGCCTTTTTAGGAAAAGATGATACCCTTCCCGTTATCATTTCTTCGCATTTGAGCGAATCAAAGACTTCCGATTTATTGGGAGTTTTGATTAAACATCACCACGTAATTGCGTGGCAAATTTCTGATATAAAAGGTATTAACCCGTCTTTCTGCACCCATAAGATTTTCCTTCTCGATAATTGCCGCAAAATTGTTCAGCCGCAGCGACGACTTAACCCATACATGAAAGACGTCGTTAAGGTCGAAATTATTAAATTATTAGATGCAGGGATTATTTATCCCATATCAGATAGTACGTGGGTTAGTTCCATTCATGTGGTGCCCAAAAATGGCGGTCTTACCGTAGTGGAGAATGGGCACAATGAACCTGTCCCAACTCGTACTGTTACGGGTTGACGGGTGTGCATCGATTATAGAAAACTAAATGACGCCACCCGTAAGGATCATTTCCCACTACCATTCTTAGACAAAATTTTAGAGCGTTTATCCGGTCATCCGTATTTTTGTTTTCTTGATGGATTATCGGGGTTTTTCCAAATCCCGATTTCCCCCGATGACCAAGAGAAAACAACTTTTACTTGCACGTTTGGTACCTTCGCATATCGAAGAATGCCATTTGGCCTTTGAAATGCGCCCGCTATATTCCAAAGATGTATGCTGGCAATCTTTGGCAAGCTGGTAGGAGACATTATGAAAGTCTTTATGGATGACTTCTCTGTTTTGGGAAGCTCTTTCCTGTCCTATCTTCGTAATTTAGATCGTGTCCTCCAGCGATGCGAGGACACGTATCTCGTTTTAATTTGGGAAAAATGTAACTTTCTGGTTCGAGAAGGTTTGGTTCTCGGCCATATGATTTCGTCTAAGGGGATGGAGGTAGATAAGGCCAAAGTGAAATTATCGAAAAACTTATCAATTCACCTATTTTAGTGGAGCCCGATTGGACCCTTCCGTTCGAGAGTATGTGCGACACTAGTGATATTGCCGTAGGAGCCGTTTTTGGCCAACGTATAAACAAATATTTTCATCCTATTTATTACTCTAGCAAGACACTCACTTGCGCACAAGGAAATTAAACAACAACGAAAAAGGAACTTTTAGCCGTCATCTTTGCTTTTGATAAGTTTCTCTCGTATATCACGCTATCCAAAGTTATCGTATTTACCGACCATTCCACCTTAAAATATTTGTTAGCGAAAACGGAAGCCAACCCCCGCCTTCTTCGATGGATCCTCCTCCTGCAAGAATTTGATTTGGAGATCCGGGATAACTGTGGCGCGGAAACTTTAGCCGTCGATCACCTCTACCGCTTAGAAAATCCCGCTGCGGAACCGATCATCAAATCTGACATAAATGACAGATTTCCCGAGGAACGCCTCCTTGCCATAACTACTAGTTCATCTTCCCCACCTTAGTTCGCATATTTTGCGAACTATTTAGTTGCGAGGGTGCTCCCAAAAGACTTTTCAAGCAAGCAAATGAAGAAATTCTTTTCTAACTTGAAATATTTCTTTTGGGAGGAACCTTTTTTTTCGTATATGCGCGGACCAAGTGGTCCGAAGTTGTGTCGTGGGTGTGGAGTGCTGCACGTAAATCGTTAGGCACTGCCATGATGGTCCGGCTGGTGGGCATTATCAAGCTAACTGGACCGTGCAGAAGGCGCTCGAGGCGGGCTTCTTTTGGCCCACTCTATTCAAAGACGCTCACAATTTTGTGCGCGCATGCGATAGCTGTCAGCGGTCGGGTAACATCTCTCGTCGCGAAGAGATGCCCCAAAATTTGTTTTTAGAATGTGAAGTCTTGGATTTATGGGTCAAAAATTTCGTTGGTCCCCTACCTCAGTCTTTCTAAAAAAATTATATTTTAGTGGCGGTCGACTACGTATCAAGGTGGGCGAAAGCGCAAGATCTCCCCACCAACGATGCGCGAGTCGTCGTTACATTTCTTAAAAAACTATTATCTCGCTTTGGCACACCGCGCGCTATTGTAAGCGATATGGGGACGCATTTCTGCAACACCCAGATGGCTAAGACGTTAGCTAAATACGGCGTCACGCACAAACTTGCCACCCCCTACCACCCACAAACAAGTACCCAAGTAGAGGTAGTAAATCGAGAGATAAAGCGCATATTAGAGAAAACTGTTTCACTTAATAGGAAAGATTGGTCCATCAAACTCGACGATGCATTGTGGGCATATCATACCGCATACAAAACGACAATTGGTTGTACGTCGTATCGATTAGTCTACGGCAAATCGTGTCATCTTCCCGTAGAATTAGAACATAGCGCACTTTGGGCTTTAAAACTCCAAAATCTCGACGCTAAC
This sequence comes from Platanthera guangdongensis, assembly GCA_039583875.1. Taxonomy (NCBI): domain Eukaryota; kingdom Viridiplantae; phylum Streptophyta; class Magnoliopsida; order Asparagales; family Orchidaceae; genus Platanthera; species Platanthera guangdongensis. The sequence goes on along the minus strand of CM077162.1, from coordinate 139,611,886 downwards.
TTAGCCGCTCAAAATAGAAAACTGCAACTAAACGAGCTCGATGAATGGCATGCAAACGCTTACGGGAGCAATAAGTTCTATAAGGAGCGTTCTAAGTTTTATCACGACCGAAAAATCAAGACCCAAAAAGCTTTTTCTCCGGGCGATCTTGTCCTTCTATATAATTCACGACTTAGACATTTCCCCGGGAAACTTATATCCCATTGGTCCGGCCCCTTCAAAGTTGAAGAGGTTTGGCCATATGTGACCGTACTCATCTCCCACCCGGATAAAGGCTCGTTTAAGGTGAACGGTCATCGCTTAAAATTATACATAGCAGGCGATCTTGTGGGCGGGAATTTTGAATCCATAACCCTCCTCGATATATAAACCACCAAAATAGTCAAGCTACACGACTATAAATAAAGCGCTCCTGCGAGGCACCCCATGTTTATCTTTTTCGCAATTTCTTTACTTTTTCTTTGCTATTTTCTTAATAATGCAGTGTTTCTAAACTGCGTCTTCCCAACCTCCTTTCAGGGAAGCTTCTACCCCCCTCTCTTTATTTTCTTTGTACATATTGCATTTCCTGTTTGTTCCACATACTTACGTTACAATATTGGAGACAATGTTGGACTTAAGTGTGAGGGTATTTTCTCGCTTTATTTTTTCTCACTTCTATTTTCTACACTGTATTTTTACTTTCTGCACTCCAAAAATTAAAAAACAATTTACTTTCTGCAGTCCAAAAATAAAAAAAATAATATAAAAAAATATATAACAACAAAACAAAACAAAAAATATTGAAAATGAAAATTCAAAAAAAAAAAAATTCTTTTCCTTTCTTTTACAAAAATTCAAAAAAAAATTATAAAACAAAAATTCCAAAAAAATTATAAAACAAAAATTCCAAAAAAAACTTATAAAACAAAAGTTCCAAAAATATTTAGTTTCATTTTGCAAAAATCTTTGTAAATATTTTTGTAAATAATCTTCTCTCTCAACCCCTTCCTTTTTGTCTCACATTCTTGTAAATAACGTCTCTTTTTACGTTTTTCAAAAAACTTAAAAATCTAAAAAAGATACTAAGTCAGAAAATTTTAAAAAAAGAGAGTAAAACTAAACAAAAACTCAAAAAGAAGATAATAAATGAAAAACACAAAAAATGATAAAACTCTTAAAATCCAAAAAATGTTTTGAAACAAATAAATCAAATATTCCATTTCTTGATCTTCTTGCTATCCACAAATTTTTTTTTGAGTTTATTTATATGTGAATTTTATTAATTCTTTGTTTGTTAATCGTTGTTAATTATTGATTGGAAAATTTAAATATTCGGGGTTAAGTTTTAAAAAATTCATTATGCTTTGTTAAAAGTAGCGAACTCGTTTTAGGCACTACTTCTAATTTTTCATTGATAAGAGCACGTGTATTATGTTAGAAAATAACGACTATAGGATTCAATTATGTTTACTTTTAACTTTCTGAAAAATTGGAACGTACAATTTATTAAGGTTGCTCCGAAAATTATTTTTTAATTAAAATCTAGTTTTCTTTTCTCCCCTTATCATGTTTTACTTGTTATGATAAAATTTTTATCCTTAAAAGATCCTATGTCAATGAGAATAAGATTTCGTTCCGTAAACATAGACACCCAATAATTTAAAAAGATTATATGTTACCGAGTAAGAGGATAAAATTCATTACTCCTACACATATACATATGGTCAATTTTATCATTATTAAGTTAAAAAAAAGATATTAGGAAAATAAAATTTCATTTTCCTAATAATCTAAAAGAAAATAATATGGAGGTTCGAGAAAAAATTACCTCACCTCATGTTTAAATCCTCTTCATAAACCGCCATCAACCCCCTTGGCCAATTTCACGACTCTAGAATTAATTGAAAAATCTTTTTGAGAGCATAATTTGTAAATTGCATTATTATCAGTAGAACTCCTATAAGCTAAAGTTCATATAATTCCAAACTATTTTCATTAATCAAACCATTACAATTTTTGCTTTTTATTTGATTACATCAAGAAGTCTTTTGGCCAAAACTTTTGCACTATTTAAATCATCTTAATAATTTTAGGACTTAACTCTTACACACTGTATGTTTATTTAGATCTCTCTTATAATTAATTAAGCGATAGCTAAACTTAGAATTTTTTCTGTTTCTTATACGTTCACCTCAATCTTTTGCTCTGGAATATCAAAAGCCTAAGTTTGGGGGTATTTGATAAGTTGTAAATATACCTATTTTCATGTTAATTATTTAAGTAGTTTTCATTTTCTTTTGTTGTTTTAGGTTCAATTTCTTTAATAAAATCCTCCTTTTATTGTATATATTTTGTATTGAGGTCCAGCAACGCCCCCGGTGTTGGGAGGTACGGCGCGAGGCACTATGGCCCACACTAGTCGAACAGAAGGGTGTGTCCCCTGGGCCTAACTGGCCGCCCCATGGATCCTGCTGTACAACTCTATAAAGGAGCGGTAGCGACCTTCATAATAGTCCCGACTTTTGGGAGATTTGGTTGTGCCGTGTTCCTTAACATTGGTATCAGAGGAGGTCACGGGTTTGAAACCCGGGGGTCATTTCTAGGGGGGAATTGTTGAGGTCCGTTAATGCCCCCGGTGTTGGGATGTACGACATGAGGCGCTATGGCCCACACTAGTCGAACAGAAGGCTGTGTCCCTTGGGCCTAACTGGGCGCCCCGTCGATCCTGCTGTATAGCTATATAAAGGAGCGGTAGCACCCTTCCTAACAGTCCGTGCTTTTGGGAGAGTTGGTTGCTCCGTGTTCCCTAACATTTTGCTAACTTAGTTTATTTTATTTTTCAGAAATTTTCAGAATTTTGCCACAAAAATCATATGTCACGCCTGTGTACTGACGGTCACGCCCGTGACATCGGCGTGACACATCAAAATCCTGTGAAATCAACGCATTGAAGGAGAAAAGCTTGACACGCCCGGCGTCACGCCCATGTCCTCTGACACGCCCCGTGACCATGGCCGTGACACTCCATTCTCGACATTTTGCACTCGACATTCATCGAGACAAGGACATGCCCGTGCCCCATGATCCGACTCGCCCGTGTCACTCCCGCTCGATGTTTTCTGCTCAATAATTTCCGCTCGATGATTTCCGCTCGATGTTCGTCGACTCAACCCGACACACCCCACGTACATGGGCGTGACAGGGAGGTTGAACTGGGCGCCATCTACATCAAAAGTTGCCGGCGGAAGTTTGTCGGGCCAGGTGGAGGAGTCACAACCGTGACCAGAAGCGTGACTTCAACGTGGACCTCCCGAAGTCAACAACGCCATCAATCGTCGAACGACACACCCTCTGTCACGCCCGTGATCGGGGGCGTGACCGCCGTGTTTTCAGTCGCAATGTCAAATCGCCGTCAATCACCAAAAACTGATGTGAATAGTGCTAACACGCCCCCCGACACACTCATGTCGGAGGGCGTGTAATTGGAATTTTTTGACTATAAAAGGCCAACTACTGTATGAGTCCGGGGTTCCAAATTTTTGAACCATTTTGTTGACAAGGGCTGCCATTTGGAGCTTGTTTAGTGCTATGTAAGGACATTATTCCCCCCTACCTTCTTAAGTTTGTTTGTTTAGGCACTTGTAATCAACTTATTTTGTAATAAAATTCGTTAGTTTTTCCTCCTTACATGCTCTGAATTATCTCCGATGGCCTCCTTTTCACCAATCTTATGTATTTATGTTTTCATTTTTATATGGCGTGTGTGTGTATGAGTTAAAATTGCGAAATTTATGTTTTAAATCAAAACACTTCTTGTTATATTTTCATTTTTATCAAAAATTCTAGCCGTTACTATAGACGTTTTCCTTATCATACTCTTTAAAATTGGTTAGACTTAGGATTTCTATGCTTCCATATTTGTTCTTATCAACTTGTAAAACGATAAAAAGGGTGGTTTTCATTCCTCGTAACTTAGATTTTTCTTAGTTTTGATTTTAAAATAGTTGCTTCTTTTTAGCTTTCCTCCACTTTTTAAATCAATTTACAAATCTAAAAGAATGCATAATGTGTAATTTCAGTTTTTGAACAACTTTGATTTTAGCAAATACGTAAAAGATTTTTGCTCAAACAATTTTTATTTCTACTTTTTATGCATTTCTGTCAAAATCTAACGGTAAAAATGCAAACGTTTTAATTTTTCAAGCACTTACCTTTATTTGAAAACTCTTGGCTCAAACCATTTTTATTTCAACTTTTTATGCATTTCTACGGCATTCTAGCAGTAGAAATGCAGTTGTTTTAATTTTTCGATAACTTTGTTTTTCTTAATTTTTTCGCCAGCGTGCGTGCGTGTATGAGATAAGTTTATTTCTTTCTCCAATTATGTAGAGTGTGTGCGTGTGCGCATTTATTTCCGCCTACTCGTTAAGAGTTAAATGACATATCTTTAATTTTTCACCTACTCATTTGAGTAGAATTTGCAAGTGTGAGTATTTACTTTCTGCAGTGTGAGAATTTCATTTTTCTGTCAAGTGTGTGTATGTGTGTGTGTTTTAATTTCAGCAAGTGTGTGTGTTTTTATGTTCCACCTGCTCATTTGAGTTAAATGGCTGGATTTTATTCAAGTACGATTTGTGTGTTTTTATCTTCCACCGACTCATTTGAGTTAAATGGCTGGACTTTATTTAAGTAGGACTTGTTGTTTTTATCTTCCTCCTACTCGCTAGGAGTTAAATGGCCGGACTTCATTTCCCTCCTACTCGTTTGAGTAGGACATGTCATTTTCAGTTTTTATTTACCGCCCACTCATTTGAGTTAAATGGCAGGTTTTTATCTTCCGCCTACTCGCTAGGAGTTAAATGACTGGACTTTATTTCCCTGTAAATATTTGAGATGAACTTGTAATTGCATTTATTTCCACCTACTTGCTTGAGTAGGACTTGCTTTCATTTCAGCCCTACTCGTTTGAGTAGGACTTGCAAATTTTCAGCATTTATTTCCTGCCCACTCTGTTGAAGTTGGTGACCGGGCGGTCTGGCGGTTTGTCTTGGCGGGTTGAAGACCGCGCGGTCTGGCGGTTTGTCTCAGCCGGCTTGGAGACCGGGCGGTCTGGCGGTCTACCCTGGTAGTCTCTCTTCCTCTCTGGTGGTAGCCGTGCGGTTAGCCCTGTTGTCTAACCGCGCGGCTTGTGCGGTTTGTTTTGTATAGTCCGCTTAGTCCTGTAAATTATAGTCCCACATCTCTTATTTGCATTCTCTCATCTCTCCTCCATTCTATATAAAGGAGGGCATACCTTTGTAATAGATATCGTTTTTGGATAATAAAATTTCAATTATTCAAAAGTCTATCCGTTTGTTCTTTTCTATTCGCTACTTTAAACATGGTATCAGAGGACACGGTCATTTCCTCGTGATTCTGTGCGCTCTCTGCTTCTAGCGGCTTGTTTTCTGCTATCCGCGACCTCTCTCGCGGCTTGCCTTCTCTTCTGTCCGCCGCCCTGTTCGAGCAGCTTGTTTCTGTCCGCTGCCCTGTTTGCGCGGCTTGCTTCTTGGTTCTCTTCTCCTACTGCTATTCGTCGCAGCGACCTGTTTCCTTGTCGCCGCGCTCCTTGCTTTTTCTTGCCTCTCCGACTTCCTTGTCTTTGCGGCTTGTGTCTACCCACTGCGGACTTCTTCTCCCTGTCCGCTTCTGCTTTCCCCATATCCGCTTGTCCCTATACTCGCAGTTTGCTGCTGTGATCTGCCTGACCGTGCGGGTTGTTCCTTTCTCACCCGCATCTTGGTCGCGGTCACCTGCTCTTCTACTCTCTTCTGTTCGCTCGGCCTTTTCAGTCTGCACGACCTCTTCCCCGCTGTGCCTTTGACCTCTTGCTAGCCGCTACTGTTCGCGCTCTACTTGTTGTTGCCTTCTACCCGCTCCTGCTTGCTAGTCACGCCGGCCTCATCTTTTGCCGTGCGACCTGTTTTCTATTCGCCCGGCTTGGTGCTCTTTTCTCTTCTCGTGGCTTGTTCTTATCGTCGCGGCTTGCTCCTCTCTTGCTTCCATGGCTTTCCCCTCCTCCAGCCTGTCCGCCTCCATGGTCACCTCTTCTGGTAGTGCTCATGTTGTTACTCGCGGAAGATGGCTCATTGACTCTGGTGCAACCAATCATATGACAGGCAATCCTCAATGTTTCTCTCTTCTTGACACACATGCTCAGTTGCCCCCGGTCATTGTTGCTGATGGATCTCCCTCCCCGGTCCATGGGACGGGCATGGTTCAAGTCACTCCATCTCTCTGCCTGGCTGATACCCTCTATGTGCCCAAGTTTCCGTGCAATTTATTATCGGTTACTTCTTTATGCAAGCAACTGCGGTGTTCTGTCATATTCACCCCTAGCTCTTGTGTTTTTCAGGATCCGGACTCCCAACGGACGATTGCTACCGGGACTGAGAGTGGTGGCCTCTACTTCCTCAATAACGTTTCTGCTCTATCCGCCTTCTCCTCCTCCTCTACAAGTTGTGTCTACACCTCCCAACAAAATGGGGTGGCGGAACGCAAAAACCGTCACCTCCTTGATGTCGCTCGCACTATGATGACTCAAATGCATGTTCCTCGCTCCTATTGGGGATATGCTGTCCTCCTCTCCTGCTATCTCATCAATTGCCTTCCCTCCACAGTTCTCCACGGTGCTACCCCCTTCTCCATTCTTTATCCAGACAAGGATCCCTTTCCTCTTCCTCTACACATCTTTGGGTGCACCGCTTTTGTGCACTCTCCCGCTGCCACCCGTGATAAACTCTCACCACGTGCCACCAAATGTGTCTTTCTGGGCTACTCTCCCACTCAGAAAGGATATTGCTGCTTTGACCCTGTTACCCGCAAGCAATTTGTCTCTGCGGATGTCACCTTCTTTGCCAATTCCTCTTACTTCTCTCCCGCTTCCTCTTCTACTCCTCCTGATCCTCCTTCTCATAACAACCCATCCATTCCCTCTGCTCCCACTGATGTTCCGCCCTCTCCACCCACTCCACCGTCTTCCCCATCCTCAACATCTCCACTCTCTACTCCACTTTCTCCCTCCACTCCGCTGCCATCTCTCTCTACTCCCGGGCCAGCTCTCTCCACCACGGATACTCCGGATACTGAGGCACCTGCTGACCTGGATCTCCCAATTGCTCTTCGCAAAGGGGTTCGGGCCTGTACCCAACACCCGCTTGCTGCAGTTGTTTCCTATGATCGTCTTACCCCTGCTCGCAGAGCTTTTGCACTGGATATCTCGGCCACTGGCACCCCCCGTTCCTACCAGGAGGCCCTTACTATTCCTCATTGGAAAGTTTCCATGGATGAGGAGATTGCTACTCTCACTGAACGGGGTACCTGGACCCTTGTTCCTCCTCCTTTCGGCACAGATGTTGTTGGCTGTCGCTGGGTCTTCGTGGTGAAGTTTCTCCCAGATGGCAGTGTGGATCGTTATAAGGCTCGCCTGGTTGCCAAGGGTTTTACCCAAACTTATGGGATTGATTACTTTGACACTTTCTCTCCCGTGGCTCGTCTCAGCACTATTCGGGTTCTTCTCTCTGTGGCTGTCAACAGGGATTGGCCCATCTTGCAGCTAGATGTTAAGAATGCCTTCCTCTATGGTGATCTGTAGGAGGATGTTTACATGGAGCAACCTCCTGGGTATGTTGCTCAGGGGGAGACACGGGTATGCCGGTTAAAGAAGGCTATCTATGGCCTCAAACAGAGTCCTCGTGCCTGGTTTGACAAGTTCAGTAGCATTGTTGCGGCCATTGGTTTTACAAGAAGCTCAGCAGATCACTCCTTGTTTGTTCGGAAAACCGCCTCTGGTCTTGTTGTTCTTGCGGTTTATGTTGATGACATTCTTCTTACTGGCGATGACCAGGATGGGGTATTGATGACCAAGAAACACCTTCGTCAACATCTGGTCACAAAGGATATGGGCTCCCCAAAATACTTTCTGGGGATTGAAATCTCTAGAAAGCCCAACTCCATGGTCCTTTCACAACGGAAGTATGCTCTTGATCTTTTAAAGGAGGCAGGACTGACTGGTGCTAAACCTGCACGTTGTCCTATGGCTGTTGGAGAAGACAAAACTTGGACAGATGACTCACCTCTTCTCTCCGATCTTACGAGATACCGGCATCTGGTGGGCAAGCTCATATATCTCACGGTAACCAGACCCGACAACTCTTACGCTGTTGGCAAGGTGAGCCAGTTCATGCAAGCTCCGAGGGAGTGTCATCTACAATCTGCTCTGAGGATATTAGAGTATATTAAAGCTGCTCTAGGGAAAGGACTCCTATTTCAGAAAAATGGTCACCTTAGGGTTGAAGCGTACTCTGATTCAAGCTATGCGGATGACAAAGGGGACCGCAAATCGACTTCAGGTTTCTGCATATTTGTTGGAGGCAATCTTGTGAGTTGGAAGAGCAAGAAATAGTCTGTCGTTTCCAGGTCTAGTGCAGAGGCGGAATATCGCAGCATGGAATCGACTACATGTGAGTTGAAGTGGTTGCGGGCTCTCATGCTTGACTTAGGAGAGGTTTACAACTATCCTCTTCCTATGTTCTGTGACAATAAGGCCGCGATACACATTTCCAAAAATCTGGTCTTTCATGAGAGAACAAAATACATAGAAGTCGACTGTCATTTTATTCGGGAAGAAATATTGAATAAACAGATTTGCACTCCATTTGTCACTTCCGCCAACGAGTTGGCAGATGTCTTCACCAAGCCGGTGTCCGCTTCCTTTTTCCACATCTGCGACAAGCTGGGCATGATCGATATATATGCTCCAGCTTGAGGGAGAGTGTTGAAGTTGGTGACCGGGCGGTCTGGCGGTTTGTCTTGGCGGGTTGAAGACCGCGCGGTCTGGCGGTTTGTCTCAGCCGGCTTGGAGACCGGGCGGTCTGGCGGTCTACCCTGGCAGTCTCTCTTCCTCTCTGGTGGTAGCCGTGCGGTTAGCCCTGCTGTCTAACCGCGCGGCTTGTGCGGTTTGTTTTGTATAGTCCGCTTAGTCCTGTAAATTATAGTCCCACATCTCTTATTTGTATTCTCTCATCTCTCCTTCATTCTATATAAAGGAGGGCATACCTTTGTAATAGATATCTTTTTTGGATAATAAAATTTTAATTATTCAAAAGTCTATCCGTTTGTTCTTTTCTATTCGCTACTTTTAACACACTCTTTTGAGTGGGACTTGCAATTTTAATTATACAATTTTCTCTTACTTGTAACTTAGTTTTATTTCTATCTCTTTATTATGTGTTTGGATGAATGTGGGTGTTTTTATTTGTATTAACCTTTCTAAAATTAGGTTATCTTGCTTTTCTTCTTGTTTTCTTTATAACCATTCAGCGAATAGTTTAGAACGCTCGCCTAATCAAACTCATAAGCTATCCCTATTCTGATGAGTGGCTAATCACTTTTAGCCCTCGGTATCAAGGGACATTGGGATATAAAAATTGTTTTAAATAACTAAAGGTCTTATTTTTCTATTTAATTAAAAACTTAAGGTTTACCCTGGGTTAACTACGCGTAGAATCACATATCGATGTGTAGGCTCTATTTTCGTTATCCATACGCTAGCTGACCGAGAGGCCATGCATATGAACTGATAACCCCTGGGTCAAGAGAGTTTTGCACTAACCCTCAAGAGAGGAGGCTTGCTAACTCTACCGGATTGGGTTCCCCACCCAATAGTGGGGTTCTTAGCGTAGTGCGGGCATTAAGAGGAATCCTTCGTCGGACAAGAGCACGATCGAATAGTCTTAATGTCCAGGTGAGCGATATTCCTATAGATAGGTGAGCTCATTATTTTGGAACCTCCACGGCCAAGTTTCCGCTTTAATTAAATTGAAACTTTAGATCTCTAGTTATTCAAATCTATTTTTAATCCTAACGTAATTCGAAATCGAGTGTTATCTCTTCATCATCTTTAATCTGAATCTATTTTCATCCTATTTTAGTTAAAATCAACAACTTACTATTTCCGTAAAATAATAGTGCTTTCGGAGCAGTAGGGATAATCAACCAGTTACCGGGAAATTTACGATCTGGATATTCCCCCGAATATTCTGTATTACTTGCGATAGGTGCACTTGCCTACCTAAGCAAGCCCGCCACAATTGACTCATCGAACCAACCACCCACATAAGAGTCTATTCGCGGCTTCATCACCACCCGTTAATGAAGTCCGCCCTGTTGGAGGGGCAGGTTAGTCGCTTGGGCGGCCTGAGTTGCCACCCTCTGTTGGGCGACCTGGCAGAAGATCGCCTCACGATGAGGTAGTTTTCCTTGCTTGTTGTGCACTTGCAGGTGTGCTGGTGAATACCGTCTCATGCTGAGTATGCTGCTACCTGTCTGTCTGTATGGATAGCTGGGGAAGTCCGTGACGTAGTTGGATGGCCCGCACCTATCAGAGTAGAGAAACACTGCGCAGTTAGCTATCCTAGCTGCACGACAAGTAGGGGCGGACTGAGGCATCAATCCCCAACCCCTGCATAGAAGGCGGTTGTTGCGCGACGTTGGCGGTCAGGCCGGCGAGACCTCCCTAGCCACGTGGCTTGAGTAGATAGATAAGTCTGTCATCCCATCCTTGGACTTGTCATGACCTACAGGTGGAACCTGGAGTACGCCGCGACTATCAAGAGGGATACCTTGGGAGGGATCGTCAATTTTGGGGTTAACATAATCCCCACACTTTTTATGTTCTGAGGGGAACTTTGAAAAAGTAGGAGACCCATGAAAATCGCGACCCACCCCTTAGAAAAGTAAGAAGTAAGGATATATAGAACCTGATGTCTCTCCCCAGAAGGAGTTTGCCAATGCTTATTTTGTTCTTTTGCAAAGTGAAGATGGCGTGAATGTCTCCCACTGAGTTCTGCTAAACAAAGATGAGAGGAAGGCATAGAAAAATAATAACTTGTGAGTACCTGATGGAGGCTTGCATGCACCTGTTATCCTCTGCAAAAGGAAGAGTAAGCAATAGACATGAAAGAAGGAGTTGGAAGTACGTGTTGGTGACTTGCAAGCGTCTGTTAGTCTTTGAAAATGAGAAGTTATACGTAGATAAAATGTATAAAAGTAAGGTGCAATTACCTAAAGGATACTTGCAGGTATCTGCTAATCTCTACAAAAGAGAAGAGTAAGAGGCAGATATAATGGAAAAGGAGGTTGCAAGTACCTGAATAGAACCTGTGAATATCTAATAATCTCTGCAAAAGAGTAGTTAGAAACAGATATGAAAGGAAAGTAAGTTGCTGCTACCTGAAGGAAACATGAAGGTATCTGCTAATCTCTGCAAAAAAGAAGTGAGAAGCAGATACGAAAGTAAAGGTAAGATGTAAGTACCTGGATGAAACTTGCAAATATTTACTAATCTCTACAAAAGAATAGTGAGCAGCGGTTATAAAAGTAATCTAATTTGCAAGTACCTGGAGGGAACTTGTATATTCCTGCCAATCTCTGAGGAGTTTATGGATAAATCTTCTATCTAAAGTCAATATGATAAGATAGATATGATTAGACTGCAGAAGGAATATCTATGAAATCCTGCTGTTGGCTGAATAAGAAAAATCTAGTAGAGATAAAATCATAGCATTGATCTTCTTGTGTGGTCAGACATGATATTCTCAATACGAAATCCAGATCAATTAGATGAAAACCACTTGCACTAGATTTTGATTGAATGATTCATCAAAGCGTACTGAAGCGTATAATACCATATGATTTGTCTGAGCTTTACTAGAATAAAGGAGATTCTTGAGCGACCACGAAGTGGGTTTGATTGCTTTAAGAAAAAGGCCACTACGAGGAGTGGATCTGATGCCAAAATGGAAGTAGGGCTACCACATAGAGTGTGTTTAATTGCCACACATTTCCTTAACAGTTAAAAGGCTGGCTTGATCGCTTCTTTGGAAATATGGTGACAACAAGAAGTGGGTTTAAATGCCAAATGTTTCCAAAATAGGCCATCAAGTGAGTTGTTGAAGCAATAAATTCTCTTAGCATTGCAAGAGTAAATTTTATAATGATACCCTTAGACAATATATTAATTCAATTTGACTTCTTTCAGCAGTTTCTTGACGAGCTTATGAACACCTTAGCATTTCTCTGTATCATGACCCACACACATGTGGTATTGACAGAATAAAACCTTGTGACATCTTCGACCAGGACGCAGGGGGAAGGCTTTGTAAAGTTTGGCTCCTGCTTTATGATTTGAAGAACTTCTTCAATTGAGATAGTCAAACTGTATACTTTCTTTTTGATCTAGCTTGCTTGTATTGATGAGAAGCATGAGGATCATTATCATAAGTTTGAATTGATGTATCAGAGTTTTCAAGGCTTGATTCTGAATGCTTTGATTGAGATGTAGATGAATTCCCACGATCATAACCTTATGATTGAGCTTTCTGATATTGATGAGCAATATAATTGGGGTTCGTTTCTTTTGCTGCTATGAACCTATTTTCTTTTTCAATAAGATCAGCATAGGTGTTGGGCATTTTTGTAATGACTTTGAATTTAAGAGGACCTTGTCGAAGTCCGCTTATGAAAGCATATTTGTAAAAGTCCCGATGGACATTAACCATATCAAGAATATCCTTCTGGAATCGATCGATGAAATGAGCATTAGATTCGTTGTATTCTTGATTGTTCTGAAAAAGAGTTGCTGCATCTTTCTTTCTCTTCCTTAAGGTTCCAAACCTTAAGAGAAATTCTCTTTGACGGTCGGTAAAGCAAGTAATTGATTGAGGAGGTAAATGGTAGAACCATTCCAACACTTGAGCACCAAAAGAGATAATAAAGATCTTGCTTTTGATACCATCATATAGCGCATTCAACGATGCAATTAATTCAAAAGATTGCAAATGATGAATTGGATCACTTAGGGCAGAGTAGATCGGTAGACGAGGTTCTTTGAAATCATTTGGAGCAACTTCCCGTCGGCTTCGATATATAAAAGGAGAAGGAACTAGCTCTTTTCCTGTGAAAGATGTTAGTTCACCAGGTATATGAGGATAAGCATTCATGTTTACCTTATGAAGCTTCCGATGAGAGATGTGAACCCCTTCTTAGATAGTAGTAGATCATAGTTAGTACTTGATACGGGCACTTCCGAATGATTAAAAGTGTATTCAGAACTCAATCTCATGTCTTCATTGCAACCGCTGTTCATCAACTGCTCAGGATCTAAAGGTCGCGTGTTAACTGTTGATGCAGGAAGATGGCACCGCTCAGTAAACGGGTGTTCAAATCTCATGGGGCGAATGAGCAGATGGGAAGAGAAACTGCCGGGCAGCTACTTACTCTGAGTCATGCATGAAGATAGAGAGAAAGAGAAGAGAAGAGGGCCGCTAACAGCGGCAACACCAGACTTCGCCCGCCGCAGCTTAAATGCCACTCTTGCAGTGGGCTTTCCCTTTATATAAAAACCTATATTACAGTTAAGCTTAAGTTCTCTTAAATGGAAAGAAGATTAAAGGGAAAAATACAACAAAGGGAAAAGGAGAGAGTAGAGTCGGTGGCTAGGGAAGAAATGGCCACCCAGGCCATGCGGCTTGATGGCTTAGGCCGTGCGAGCTGCTTGCGGAGTCCGCTCGGACTAGCAGTCAACCCGCTGATAGGGGCGGCAGACAGGGAAGTTCTAGCCGCATCCAAGATGCCCCCTCCTAGCCATCCCGTCGGTGTCCCCCGAATGAGAGGTATGGGGGGCTATTGATAGGCCCGAGGAGGTAATGGCTTCTAGTATTGTCACCCACTGTGAGTCGGTGATTTGTGCGCGTAGAGCTGGGAGTCCGCCGATTCCGCACCAGACTGCGCGGTCTAGGACATGTCTTCTAGAGCTGATCTGCTGTTGGCAGGCTAAGGAAGCAGGTCGTCATCCTCTAGGAGGCCTAAAGGCAGTTCTCCATCTTCTCAGCTTGCGGATTGACGGAGAGCTGGAGCAAGTCCATGCACATTAGACAGACTGTGACTGAGTCTGTGAACTGCAAGATGATTTCATTGACTGGGAAACCTGGCGGACTGAGGTCGAGTCCACTAGCTGAAGGATTAGTTCGCCCAGGTAGCCCCCCGTTGATGAAGTCCACACTGTTGGATGGTCAGGCTAGTCGCTTGGGAGACCTGAGTTGTCGCCCTATGTTGGGAGACCTGGCGGCAGATCATCTGGTAATGAGGCGGTTTGCCTTGCTTGCTCTGCAACTTGCAGGAGGGATAGTGAAGATCGTCTCTTGCTGAGTATGCTGCTGAAAGTCCACCTAGTGTCAGCTATGTGCACCTATGGGGGGGGGGGAATAGGTGACGAGTAGCGCTTTTGCGGAATTTACGAACGTACCTGCACAATAAAAATAAAGAGCACGGCACATAGAATACACAGGAAATTTATAGTGGTTCCCCGACTTGGGTACATCCACTTTCCCCCTTCGACCTATCTCCCCAACAAGGGACGACTCGGTCACTTCTCCAACGGGATTGAAATCCAATCCCTGCACTAACGGAAGGAACCCTTCCACACGTGAGAGTCAACACTCTCACAAAACGGGTTGCACCCAACCCTTACAATACGGAACAAAAGTTCCTTTACAACGAAATTAAATATAGAGTGTACGTGATACAAACTTCTTTTGGAGACTACGGTGTTCCTCTTTGTTCGACGACGTGTTCTTGAAGTCGATGAAGAGTCTACAACCTCGGTCTCTCTTGGAGAGGATCTCCCCGGAACCGGCGGCGACACACGAGCGGCGGCTAGCTTCGGGATCGGCGGCTACGATGATGAGCGGCTGCTGAACTTGGAGATCCAAACTTCGTAGCGAAGCAAACTTGGTCTACCAACCGTCACTCTAGGATCGGTCGTCTCGATCGATTCGGACGGGGGAGTTTTTCCCGGTCAACAAATCGAGAGACAAGAGATCTCTGGATTGACACGTGAGACACAAGCTTTGCTAAGCTTCTGTCGCCAGAGATCGGGAAGAAGAGCGATCAGCGGCGGCGACGGACTTGCGCGAGCGGCGACGGAGGCGGCGGAGAGATTTCGCGATATTAGGGTTTCCGCTTGCTCGGCTTCTTTCTGTGTTCTCCGTGGTTTTACTGTTCAAAATACTGGAATATATATACTGTAGATAACTCCAATATGACCGTTTGTGGGACCCACACTAGAAATCCCTAAGTCCGGTTCAAACTAGTCCAGAGACAGAATCTGGTCCAGTAGCATCCTAAGAAAACACTAAGTGAAAATCGGCGAGAATCGCAAGCGATTCTCGATGAATCGGCGAGAATCACCAAGTGATTCTCGACGATTCGTCGAGAATCGTTAGTGATTCTCGCCGAATCACTTATTGATTCTCAACGAATTTCACTTTGTATACATGAGCTGCTTGGCCACTGGTTCGGAGAGAATCACTAGTGATTCTCGCCGAATCTTACTTGGCACCGTTTTGAGGTAGCCAGAAGGAGTCGGCGAGAATCACCAATGATTCTCGTCGATTCGGCGAGAATCACTAGTGATTCTCGTCGAATCGGCGAGAATCACTTGGTGATTCTCGTCGAATTTTCCTTGGACGAATTTTCGTCTTCCACCCTGGAGCTGCTCATTGACCCATCCATGCTCCTTGTCTTCTCTTGCATATGAACTGCCCTGTACTTGAAACTAAGTGCACTCCAATAGAGAGAGTACACGTAGGCCAACACACTGATCTGCTCAACGAGGGATTACGTCTTGCAGACCCGTGTATATTGACCTACTGCACCCTGACATTGGTGTGCACTTAGCGTGGAGGAGCTGCAAGTACAACTTAAGATGTTTCATCAAATACATCGTGAATTCATCTTAGCTCGACAGGTGGCTTCCTCAAATCTAGGTAATCGTGGATACAATACCCAACAATCTCCCCCTATTTGACGAAGCCAAAACCCTACTAGCTAAGATGAATAACACACATCAAATAATAAACATAGCATTCAGAAATTAAACATGCAGCACAAGAGAATATATGCAATCAGATCAGGACTTGAGTCATTCACAAATTCAAATATATATACCAATATAAATATATACACATATAATCCAGAATTGTTTCTATGACAACAATAATTATTAAATGTTCTTAAGACAAAGTGACAAGCTATACGTTTTTGACTATTTTTCCTTAGCTAAGTCACCCTTAGGATTTTGAGCCAAGTACTTCTTGCTTTGCCTCTCTATGTATTCTTTGGGCTTCGGGTAATACCTAGGAGGAGCAACTTTATCTAGATCCTTGTTGTTTCTGAAAAAGATGTTGCGTTTCGCTTCAAATGTTTTGTGCGTTTCCCACTCATACTGGCTATATACTTCGTTTCGATTGATCTCTCCTCTTTCTTGCAGCCAGAAGGTGTCTAAGATGATGTTCCTTGAAACTGGACTCCACCTTTCGTTTCGTACATCCTCCTCATTCATTCGAGTTCTCTTTGCAGCCTGTGTCTCCTTGGAGGTCCCTTCTTGAACTTTTCTCTTTCCCTGGCTTTTGCTAAGGCCTCTTGGTCAAACATGCTCCTCAGTTTAGCTTTGGAGAGAGCCCTAGCATCAGCGTCATGTGTGGGAATATCTGCAGCACTTGCACTTACATCCTCAGTAACACTTACTTCCTCAGCGGCCTTAGATGTCTCAGGGACATGAATACCGGCAGGATTGTCAGGCAGAACGACGCCTAACGTACCTAGCGCCTGTTGGAGCATCCACCAGCAGCTCTCATAGACATATTTGCTTGATTGGGCGAAGTTTGTGTCCATGCTTTCTTGAAGCTCGGCCAGCTTAGCTATATACTCTTTCTCCCCCTTTTCGGCTTCGGCAGCTATGCAGTTGGCATATGAGTGCAGTGAGTCATCAATATGCTTGGTGGTCCGGGAGAACTCAGTAACTAAGGCTTGCTGATTGGCATTAAGAGTTACCATATTACCGTCAAACTTTTGAATGTTGTCGGCGACAACATGTGCATTCTGATTTACGACAGCAAGAGTATCAGTATTCTTCTTCAATCCGACCATGAGAAGTGTGACAGCTTGACCGGCCGCGGTGTACTTTTCTTCGAATTTCTTCTCCATTACGTCCAGTTTATGGTTGATTTCCACCATATTCTTAAGCATGAGATTTTCAGAAGTCTTAATCCTTTTCAGCAGTGTTTTCTGAGCTTTATCAAAAGAGGTTTTAAGCTCATTCACGATGCCCTGAATGATATGTACAGTGTGAGTGGCTAGGTCATCTCGTAACGGAATAGCCAGAGGCACTTGTGGGCCTTGCATTTCTGCAGACGCATCTGTAGAGCTGGATACCATCACAGTCTCTAGCCGAGCTTCGAGTGAAGCCAATTTCCCGGAGAGCTATGCTGAACTTGTCGAACCATGCCCGAGGGGATTGTTTGAGACCATATAGCGATTTGAGAAGGTGACAAACCCGTGACTCCCCCATGGTCTCAAACCCGGGAGGTTGTTGCATGTAAACCGTTTCCTGAAGGTCGGCATTCAGGAAAGCGTTCTTGACGTCGAGTTGAAATAAGGGCCATTGGCGATGGACAGCAACAAAAATGAGAATTCGGACCGTGTTGAGCTTAGCGACCGGAGAGAAAGTCTCGTCATAGTCGAGCCCCTATTGCTGGGTGAAGCCACGAGCAACCAAACGAGCTTTGAGTCGATCAATGGTCCCATCATGAGCATGTTTAATGATGAAGACCCATTTGAACCCAACAGGTTTCTGGACGGGAGGAAGGGGCACCAAGGTCCAAGTCTGGTTGGCCCAAAGAGCAGCCATCTCTTCTTCCATGGCAGCACGCCACCCCGGATGTTGAAGAGCATCCTGGACAGAAGTAGGAAGAGAGACCGAGGAGAGCGAAGTAGCCAATGTTTGAAGAGGTGGAGAGAGCCGATGGAGAGAAACATAGTTCGCCATCAGATGAGCGGTAGAGGCCGGTACCGGAGCAGCAGAACACGGAGAAGCCGAGGTCAAAGCCGACTACAGAGGAGCAACGGGAGGAAGAGAGCGACGAGTATAGACCCAAATAACGGGCGGTCGAGGAGGGTCAATGGTGGGAGGAGGCAGAGGGATGGTGGGAGGGGAGTGGACGGAGATCACCGGTCGTGGGAGGGAGGGTGGCGGAGGAGGTGGTGGTAGAAGTGGTGGCAAAGGAGGAGGGAAGAAGGGTTGATCCTCCCGGAAAGTAACATCAGCCGATACAGAGACCTTCCGGGTGACCGGGGAGTAGCAAACATAGCCCTTTTGGGTGCGGGAGTAGCCGACGAAAATGTGTTTGGCCGCACGGGGATCCAGTTTGTCAAGAGTGGGGCCCAGGTTATGGACAAAGCATGTATAGCCAAAAATCCTGGGTGTGAGAGGGAAGGCGGGTGCGGAGGGAAAAAAGAAGGCTGAAGGGGGTAGCGTTCTGAAGAACCGGAGATGGGAGACGGTTGATAAGAAAACAGGCAGTGGACACCGCAAAGTTCCAGAATACTTTTGGAACGTGCATGTGAAGCATGAGGGAGCGAGCAACATCAAGCAAGTGGCGGTTCTTTCGTTCTGCGACTCCGTTTTGTTGAGGGGTGTAGGGACAAGAGGTCTGATGAACAATACCGAAGTTTGCGCAGAGAGTGGCAAACTCGTGGCTAGTGTATTCCCGGGCATTATCAGAGCGGAAAGTTTTAATGGCGGTAGAGAATTGCGTACGAGTCTCTAACACAAAAGCCTGAAAGACACGAGGAAGCTCAGAGCGATCATGTAGGAGGTACAACCAGGTAGTACGAGAGTAATCATCAATAAAGGTTATAAAATAACGATAACTAGAGATGCTAGAAACTTTATATGGTCCCCAAATATCAGAATGTATTAGATCAAACGGAGCAGAGCTCCGAGTACAATGCGCGGGATAAGAAGAACGAGGCTGTTTGCCAAGAATAAAAGAATCATATTTAAAAACAGGAAGAGAGATGTCTGGAAGCGCCTTCTGGAGGATATGTAGAGGGGCATGCCCAAGCCGACAATGCCAATCAGTAGAGGAAACAGAGGAAAGGGATGTGGGAGAGACATCGAGGAGGTAGAGCCCGTTCTGCAGTCGACCCCTACCAATGGTAATCCGCGTCTGCTGATCCTGTATCAAAAAACCAGAAGAGGTGAAGGTGATATATCAATTCATATCAGTAGTAATACGACCAACAGAGAGTAAATTAAATGGTGAGGCCGGCACATAAAGAACGGAATGAAGAGAGAGAGAGGGATGAAGGAAGAGATCAGCACATCCGGAGACCGGAACAATCGCACCATTGGCCACAGTAATAGACTGGGGATGAGGAGCAGCAGAGAACCGGGGCGGCCGCATGGAAGTGATGTGGTGGGTGGCTCCCGAGTCCAGGATCCAGCGAGATCCGGAGGAAAGACAGGCAGTACCTGTAGTGGAGGTGGAGACAATACCTGCAGGGGAGGTGGAGGCAATGGAAGCAGATGGAGGGTTGAGGAGCCCCTGGAGTTATTGCAGCTGAAGGCGAAGAGCCTCAAGATCCGTACCAGGCGGAGGAGAGCTATCGGTAACAGCAGCAGTAGCCAGGCGAGGAGGGTAGCCATGTTTCCTGTGACAGACCGCTTCAGTATGGCCATCCCGGCCGCAGTAGGTGCACTTGGGCCGGCCGCGGCCACCACGGCCCCGCCCGCGGGAGACCGTACGTCCACCCCGAGTAAAATATGGTGTGGGAAGTAAAGGAGGAAGGGCCTGTTGAATAAGGGTCGGCGAGGGTGGTGCAGGAGCCTCAAGTGGAGGCGGTACTTGAAGTAACATAGAGCAGACATCGGAGAAGGAAGGGGTCATTGGTAAAGCCAGAACCTGGGCCCGGATACTGTGGAGGTGCGACGGGACTCGAGCCATAATCATAGCAATATAAACAGCCTCCTTCTGGGCGCGTTGAGCAGCAAGATCAGTAGTCGCGGGCTAGTGCTGAATCCAGGCCTCCGTTAGAGTTTTGGCCCGGGCCACAAAAGAGGTCATGTCCAGAGCTTTGCTAACATCCAAAGCTTGAAGATTGGTGAGGATGTTAAAAAGGTGCTGAAGGCTGTCCTTGGCATAGTACAAGGAATGGAGTTCATCCCACATGGCTTTGGCGGTCTCATGGTACATGATCATTTGGTACGGCTCACCCTCCACCCAGTTCAGGATCCAGGTCTGGACGCGACCATCATTTCGTAGCCAATCATAGCAGAAGGAAGTGGGGAGCCTTGGGTAAGGTGACGCGCAAGGCCCTTGGCTTGTAAGACCCGGCGGACGGAGTGAACCTAGGGGACGAAGTTGGACTTGCTAGAGAGGGAAAGAGTAGTAATCCGAAGCTCATCGTGGAGTTCGGGAGGAGGAGCCACGTGGTCTGTCGGGGGGTGAGCGGTAGTGGAGTTGCTGGAGGACATGGCGACTTGGAGGAGAAGAGGCGGGAAGAACCAGCGGACTGAAGCACAGCAGACAGCAGGGCGCGGCTAGGACAAATCACGCGGAAAGCAGCGGGCTAGAGGAGGCCGCGGCGAACTGGATGAGGTCGCGGCGAACTGGAGGAGGTCGCGGCGAACTGTATGAGGTCGCGGCTGTCAGGAGCAGACCGCGGCAGAGGCGGGCAGAGACAAGTCGCAGCGGGAGGAGGAAAGCCGCGCGGTTAGAGACAGACCGTAGCGGACCGAAGTAGACCGCGACCAAGATGCGGGAGAGGAGTCCGTGAGTAGAGAGGAGCCCACGAGGAGAGAGGAGCAGTCCGCGAGTAGAGAGGGGCAGTCCACGAGTAGAGAGGAGCAGTCCGCGAGTAGAGAGGAGCAGTCCGCGAGTAGAGAGGAGAAGTCCGCGAGTAGAGAGGAGCAGTCCGCGAGTAGAGAGGAGAGAGGAGCAGTCCGCAAGTAGAGAGGAGGAGTCTGTGAGTAGAGAGGAGCAGTCCGCGAGTAGAGAGGAGTACGAGCAGACAGAAGAAGAGGAGCTCGCAGCGGAAAGAAGAGGTGGGTCCCACGGGTTAGAGCAGTAGATGGCTATAAGAAGCCTGAGGAGGGTGGAACCACGGAGAGAAAGAAGAGAGGCGGATTCCAAGGGGCAGTCTGCAGAGGCCGAGCAGTTAAAGGGAAAACAGGCCGGCGCGGACAGAAGCCAGGCCGCAGGTAAGGGCAGGCTGGGCGGTTTGAAGAAAATGAAGGCCGCAGCAAGAGGAACCTCTAGAGGACGGAACCTGGCTCTGATACCATGTAGAGAGAGCCAAAAGCTTGTATGTATTACTCAAGTGTCTAATTACAAGGAGAGAATACAAATATATAGGAGAGAGGAGAGAAGGATAAATCCTATACAAGATGTGGGACTAAAGAAGGAGGAGAAAGAAAACAAAGAAAGAGGGCCAATTAATGGGCATTTTACATGAGCTTTTCCAATAATTACAAATCTTTAGTTCCTCCTCTGCTAACAATAATATCGATAGGTTAGAATGTTTTTGAAGATCAACTTAAATCCTATATAGCAGAGGAATTCATATATAGCATAGGAAAAATATAAAGAATGCGTTTAACTATTACATAATTTTAATGTGAGAAACAAATAATAAACCCATATGATACAATGATAAGAGAAAAGAGGGAAATCTTTAAATGAAATACAGCACCCCTAACCAAATGTTGCAGCAGCCCATCCCTGATGGAGTTTTTAGTTAAGAACACCATACTAGTAATTTGGATATAGAAAAACATAAATATTTATAGTTAACAACATTCACTTGAATTTGAAAAATTATTAAGCATCCTATGTTTATGCACATGAAAAGAGCCTATCATCGTTCTTTAAATGTAATTTGATAATTTCATACTTTATATGATGCCATAGGAAAAATTCATATAGCCATAGAAAGATGGGTAGCAAATTAGCCCTTGAAAATGTTTGGGAGCGATTCAACATGATTTGATCATATCTTTTTTTTTGTTCTGTATTGATTATCTAATGTTTACATGTTACTTTCTTGAAATTTATTTTTGTTAAAGCAATTTTATTTATTTATTTAATGATGTATAGCTCAATGGATAAAAGTTGGATGAATATTAGCGATCGACGACAACCTTTATACATCAACGAAGTGAATTCTTTTCTTGATTTTGCTTTTACTCATTATGCTAGAGGAAACACAATTCGTTGCCCTTTTTATGTAATATTTATACAAAATGTTTTCATTACTTGCTAACTTATGGAATTTTGTTCTCATTCCTATCCATAGGTTCCAAACTCAACCATCACATATTCCTGAAACTTTGTTTTGGAAGTCATTCATTTCTGCAATTACTTGTGCGACAGGTTTGTTAATTTTGTATAAATAGTTCCTTAATTAAATTCTGCCAATAGTTGCTGGCAGTCTTACTTTGATTAAAATAGCTTAATTAAAGTGTCCCATGTACTTGATCATCGTTATCTTATGTAATAATTCTTCCATTTCTGTCTACATTTTTCAGAGTTATATGTTCCTTTGTGCCAGCACAACTTCCAGGGACATCATTTACAAAAGGCTTTAAGGTATAGAAAATGATTCTTACACTGACTAATTGTTCATGTATAACCATCTGGACATTATTCTTACCTATTCTTTAACTAAGTGCTGCCACTACTTGCCGCGGATTTAGCTAACTTATTCTTACTGCCTCCTTAATTTAGTTCTGCCATTAAGTTTGATTCAGATAACTTAGTTATGCTTAACAATATGACATTTTGTAACAGCCTCGACTTTGCATCTTCATCAATCGAAAACCAGTTGCAGCCCCTCGCTGTCTCCGCATACCCCATTTCAGCCACAACTGCCTTCGGCTGACTCTTCCCTAATCAACCCAATCGAAGTGGGACGATGATCTTCTAGCGATGCATTATAAAATAAGTTTTATATTTGAGATTTTATTTTTCTTGGTTTCAAATTTGTTAAGTTATAAATATATTTTTCCCCGTGTTATAGTATAAATGATTGATCTGCCCAAATCATGAGTTTTGGTTGGAATGTATACTTGGGTTTTATACTGAACGTCTGAATGCATCTACATATGGGCTGGCATGATGTGTTTATGAATATTTTGATGTGGTGGGAGGAATTCGATAGAAAAATACCTGCTCCAGCCATTCTAAAACCTAGGCCTCTTTGGACAGAAAAACAAGTATTTAATCTGATCATACCGAAGTAGATTAACATGATAAGGTTTTCAGCATGACATGCAGAATCAGAAACAGGATTTATGACACCAGGTGATACACAGGTTCGCATAGAGAAAGGAGAGCTTTTGTCAGGAACTCTCTGCAAGAAGACCATTGGGACTTCCACTGGTAGTTTGATTCATGTTATCTGGTATGCTCCTCTTATCTACCAAATGAATGGGGTTTTTGTTTATGCTTGTTTGGTGGTATTGGATTGTTGAATGATCTTATATATTTTCTCAGGGAGGAGGTTGGCCCAGGTGCAACCCTGAAATTTTTGGGACATACTCAGTGGCTTGTCAACTATTGGCTCTTGCAGAGCGGGTTTAGTATTGGAATTGGTGATACAATTGTTGATGTAGCGACAATGGAGAAAATTAATGAAATCATTTTGAAGGCTAAGAACGATGTCATAGATCTTATCAAGAAGTTTCAAAAGAATCAATTAGAAGCCAAGCCAGGATGAACATTGACCGAATCTTTTGAGAACAGAGTGAATCAGGTATCCCCAGATTTTTTTCACCTCGATTGTAACATATCTTTCTATATTAAAAAGAAAAGATTTGTGGTGGATCATCAAAGTAATCTTAATCTGAGCCCATTGACTTTAGTTGTGTTAAGTTATAATTATATTTTTCCCCGTGCTGCCACTACTTGTCGCGGATATTGTTAACTTATTCTTACTGCCTCCTTAATTTAGTTATGTCATTAAGTTTGATTCAGATAACTTAGTTATGCTTAACAATATGACATTTTGTAACAGCCTCAGTCGGATGATGATCTTCAAGCGATGCATTATAAAATAAGTTTTATATTTGAGATTTTATTTTTCTTGGTTTCAAATTTGATAAGTTATAATTATATATTTTTTCCCTCGTATTACCTTATGTGTTACCTTATGTAATTATTCTTCCATTTCTGTCTAGATTTTTGAGAGTTATAAAAGCTGTTTTTGTTCTAGTGTTATAGTAAAAATGATTGATCTGCTCATATGGAATGTTATTTCTATAAAATTATTTGTGATGGATGAACTAATTTGTTTATCTCATTCTCTTTTTTGCCCGTCACATTGTGTACTTGTCTTTTTAGGTTCTAGTAGTTATTTTAGTGGACCTGTTTTACAATGACAAATATTGGATCATGGGTGCGTAATTTAAGTTGTTTGTAGCAATTCCTTATAATTCCATTGACCAAATTCAGGTTGAACTTAGTGATTTTAGATGTTTATATGGCCTGATTATGATGCAAATGAGAAGAATCTTAGGAAGACCAAAGCTTGGCGATAGTTCAATGAGGACATGATGGAATAATGTACATAGAAGACTATCAATGTGACGAGTGTCGCCGCCGCTGCCACTAGCAATTGTGATGCACATTTAAATGGGCTAAAGAATGAATATGTTTTAAGTTTAATTATAGTTTAAAACAATTTTATTCTGTCTCGAGGGATTTGAGCTGTCTCTCACCCTCTTTTTTTTCTATTAATAAAATAATGTTGAACACTTATCTTATGATTGTGTATTTAATGTATTCTTGTGTTTGAATGCATTGATATTGAATTATAAGGAATAATAAATAGAATTAAATGGTATTTTTGAGAATTGAATAGAATTTATTGATAAAAAATGTTATACTGTATTTTCTTCATTAACCGGATATTTCGTCACTAAAATTACACATGCAGTGACTGAGTTAGTTTGATCACTAAAAATTTATTTTAGTGACTGAATTCATTCGGTCACAACAAAAAATCATTTAGTGATAGTATTAGTCTGGCCAGGAAACCTTTATTTTGTGACCGGGTCAACGTAGTCACAAAAAACTTCATTCAGAAAATCATTTTTTGACAATTAATATGGTCACTAAGAGTTTTTTCAGTGACCGATTCAGGCTGGTCACGAAAAATTTATTTAGTGACCAAATCAATTTGGTCACCTAAAAATCCTTTTGGTGACCATAGTTCTTTGGGTCACTAAATATGAACCCTTAGTGACGAAACTCTTTTTGGTCACTAAATACATTTAGTTGCGGGGCATTCGTGACCACTTTGTGACCGACTATATTTGATCACTAAATATCTTTAGTGACCAAAATCCAACTTTTAGTGATGAAACGATTCGACACTAAAAGTCAATTTTCTACTAGTGTGACTAGGTTGGTGTGTTGGTTCGAAAGTTCGTGGATCAGTTCGTCCGTTATCATGGCATAACCAGGTCGATTGTATCAGATCAACATGGAAGATTTACGTCCAGGGAGTGGAGATCTGTGCAGACTTACTTGGGCACTCGGCTAACATTCAGTACAACATTTCATCCCCAGACTGATGGGCAGAAGGAACGCACTAATAAGACCTTGGAAGATCTACTATGAATTTGCATATTGGATCGCGGTGAGCCCTGGGAGAACCTGTTGTCACTGATCGAGTTCTCATATAATAACATCTACCAGTCCAGCATAAGGATGGCCCATATGAGGCCCTATACGAATGGAGGTGTAGAACTCCGCTATCTTGGATACAGGACAAGGATCCGAAGGCTCTGGGTTCTGAGTTTGTCGAGGACACCGAGGCTCAGGTGAGGTTGATATGGGACAGGATGCTAGAGGCACGGGGCCGACAGGCTAAGTATTATGACGCTCGTCATCGTTAGGTGGAGTTCCATGTGGGGCACCAGCTGTTCTTGAAGATACAACCAATGCATGGGGTTTCACGGGTGCGCGGTCAAAAGAAGAAGCTCATCCCAAGATATATGGGGCCCTATAGGATCCGGGAGCGGGTCGGTCCCTTGGCATACAGGCTTGAACTGCCGCCAGAGCTGGCAAACCTGCACGTAGTGTTCCATGTATCATCTCTCAGGATGGCTCTACTACACCCGGAGCAGCAGATTACGACCACGGATGGGTCGGTAGCATCTGATCGGTCAGTTCACCTAGAACTAGTCCGGATCGATGACAAGGGAGTACGAGTCTTGCGCCACAAGAAGGTTCAATTGGTCAAGGTCATGTGGAGGAATCATGGGCTAGAGGAGCAAACATGGGAGCCTCAGGAATTTATGCAACAGAGGTACCCAGAGCTTTTCAGTCAGGTATTACTCCCAACCTCTCGGGATATTACAATGTTCCTTTCATATTTGAAACACCGTAGGCCTAACTAGAATTTTGAGGATGAAATTTTTTTGTTTATATATTTGGATTTGTAACATCCCTCAAACAACTAGACACATAGGAGTGGTTTTGTCATGACTAGGTGATGACAAAACCCTAGGAAGCCCAAGAAGGCCCAGTGAACCTAGGAATGTAGGTGAGAGCACTATGGTCTGCAAATAATAAATTTCTGAACCCTAGTTTAAGATGATCATGAGGCTTCACCAAGACTTTAGACCTCACCATGGTTTCACCAACCCATTGTAAGGTCCATTAGGGCCCTAGGGGTCCATTGGAGTCGACCCACGGTGGCCAAGTTGACCTACAACCACTCTAGGCCTAAATTGGACAAGCTGCACTAATTAAGGGCAGTGTACCCTAGTGAAGCCCAACTAACCCTACCAGGGTCTACCTAGACCAAAAGTGGGGTCAATAGGTCACTCAGGACCCATGGAGGGAATCAAAGTGATTAAGTTGACCAAAGTCAACTCTAACCCTAAATGGGTCAAATTAGCCTACTTAGGGTCAATTGTCCCTCCCCTAGCCAAAGTGGACCCCACCCATACCCTACCAACCCTAGGTGAGGTCAATGGGCCACCAAAGACCCATTGGGGTTAACCAAGAGTTTGGGTTGACCAAAGTAAAACCTAACCTTAATTTGGGCCAGTACCCTTCCTAAGGATAGGTGACCTCCAAAGTATCAAGTCAACCATACACATCCCTACCTAGAACATAAGGGAGCCCAATAGGTCACCAAGGATCCAATGATGGTAACAGAAAAGGTCAATTTGACCTAGGTCAACCATAGTCAAGGTTAGGTCAGACTTAGCCCAAATGGGCTAGCCCAAGCTCATGCCCTCTTTCCAATTGGGCTAGCCTTATTATCATGAAAATTATTAGTTAGTGGGCTGCCAATAGGCTGGAGTGGTCAGCATGGCCAACCTAGATGACTAGGAGAGAGAAAACCTCAACCTCACTTTAATGGAGGAGAGAGAGAAAGGTGAAAGGGTGGCATTCATGGCCAAGGAGTCCAAAGGCCATACCCAATTGGCTGATCCAGATCCACACTCAATTCAGGAAGACCAGGGGGCCAGATTGGAAGCTGTTCATGGCCGGAACAGTGCCACCATGCCATGGCCAAAATGTGCCTTCAATGGCCATTGAAGCATTGGCCTTCCCTCCACCTCCAAACGGCTGGATTCAACTCCTCTGGGGAAGGGGAGTAATTTCCAACCATTTCCCGGCTGGATTGAACCCCGATTCACCCCCCCCCCCCCCGCACCATGACCGAGAGCAACCTTAAGAGCCCATTAATGGCCACCACCTGCTAGAACCCTCCCCTCCCTCTTCTTATAGTCTTAAAAGCTTCCCTAGGCTCCAGGATTTCGTTTCCACATCTTTCCCGAAGGAGATGACCAACTTCGTAGTGCTGTTGCAGAGCACCGATGACATCTCCTCCACCAATGGCTTCCCGGCGATCAACGCATATCCAGACCGTAAACAAGGTCCTCCTCCACTACTTTTTCCATGGTTAGATCATAGCAATCCTTAGGGCCATGTTTCGGTCTCAATTGAGCCCGATCGGGAGAGCTTCTCTCCAAGCTTTTCCACAAAATTCTTCCCGTCGGCTCGCCGGAAAGGGCCTCTCCGACGGCTGTGCCGCCGCCTGGTGACAACCACCACCTCAACGGAGGTTGTTGTGTCAGTGGGCGGCCAGAGAGGAGGTCGTATGGCCGGCGGCATCGTGTGGAAGATGCTCCAGGAAAATCAAATCTAGGCCGTTGACGCGCGGGGACGATGATGGGATGTCATTCATTAGTTCGCCAAGATTCGTGCAGATTAGTAATTAAACAATAGTTTTATATTATATATTTAAATATTTTTGTCACACTTTTCCTAATTATTGTTTTTAATTTTTAAAAATACTTAAACGCTAATTCACATAATGTGGTCAACATTCAAATTGTAGCCTGGAGACTCTAGTTTATTCCAAAATTGGTTTGAACCAAATTGGGTGCCTGGTTTGACGAGGGCACTCATTTTGGTTGGGTCTATACCTACGGCTAGGCATAAATTTAAGTGGGTACCCACACCTTATCTATGGTCCAAATGACTTGCAATTTGGACAGGGAGTCACCCTAGACCATATCTAGTCCTGTCGAAAAATGAGTATTTTTGGAGACAATATTTTTATAGTTTTGGAAATTATTTAATTTCTCTAGAGTATATTAGTTTAGGGACCAAATGACACCCAAACCCACCCAAATTTTCGTGAGTGGTGCTTGGGGTCATTATAAAGCTCAGATTAAAAATTCATCTCATTTGGAGGTGGTGTGAATTGAAATCATGCAAACCATACCTTTGCCTTTAAAGGGTATTTTGGTCAAAAAGTGTACTTTGGGTTTTGAGTGACCAAATAATCTCAACAGAGGTTAATATTTGGGCCACTGACTTGGCATGGCTATTAGAACCTTCCCATGCAATATGGGGTAGATTGGAATAGTTTTACCCTAAGATCTAAGACCAAATCCTAAGGAAAGACTTTTATGCCTTGTGAAGGACATGAGGCCAAAAGACCTTGAATGAACTTAAAATTTGGTAGGGATAGTTCTAAGGTAGATAAAGCCCTCTGGAAAAAATATTAGGGGATTTGGGAATGGGTAGGCCATACAAAACCCTAACCCTAGTTTAGGCCACAAACTTTATAGTGCTAGAAAAGGTTAGCAAACTCCTTGAAAAACAATGAAATTTGGGTGGTATGGTCATAGGGGTAGAATGAACCTCTGGTAATTTAATTGAGAATTTTGGGTCATAGATTTTGGTACTTCCTTTATAAATGCGTGAGTTAGCCCAAAATATTTATCTGGATTTTTGATCCCACTGCCCATTGGAAGTTCATGAAAATTAGGCAGAGGGAGTTTCAGACCTTATTTCTTATGTATGAATTTTATTAGAATTTTTGGGTACATATTTACAGTACTTACTTCACAACCTCCTTAATGTAGAAAATTGTACAATATTTTACTTAGAAAACATTACTTGCTAATAAATTATGTGTCTTGACCTAGAGCTTTTATATGTACTTACATTCATCCTTGAATTTTCTCAGAATTTTTGGAAGTATTATTTCTGTATTTATCTCTTAAAATGATTTATTGCAGGAGATACTTAAAATTGGAATTAGGGGCTTAAACCTTGCTGAAAAATTGGGAGACATTGGGTTCTATGTTAAAAAGTCATATTGAATTTATCATATATTTTGTTTAGCATTTGCTTGTACAAAATGGGTACTTCATGTTCAAACTTGGATTTTTGGATTACTAGATTAAGTAAATAAATTATCAGATAAAATTGGAAAATTATAAATTTCTTGGTCTAGGATAAAAATATCATGGCAGCCCTCCAGTAATTACTATAGGGGTACTGGGTCATTATTTTGTGTACCTCCCATTTTACATTTCATATGGCTTAACATTGTCTGGATTCAGTAAAACTGCAGAAATAATGTCGGATTGTGGATTTGGGCACATGTGTTGGGGATAGGTGTTTGCTGGTTTGGATAAGTAGAAAATGAGTTTGTCATTGAAAGTTACTATGAGTGGAGTTTTGGATTGGCTAGTGTTAGGTGGTGCTCGGGATCGACGAAAGACCGTCTTCCCGTGGGGAGGAAGTGTTAAATTGAAAGAACTAGTGCCTAAATACCTAGAGGGGGGGGGTGAATAAGTGCACTTAATCTTTTTAAAATTGATGGCAGAAACACAGAATTATATGTAATTCTTCACAGCAATACAACACAACAATAACAGAATAAAGCACACACAGAGAACACACAGATTTTATAGTGGTTCCCCAAGGTCTGGGTACATCCACTTTCCCCCTTCGCCTATCTAGTAGTGTACTAGATTCGGCCGAACTTCTCCACTATTTCTCAGATCCTCAGATCTTACACTCAGAACCCCAAATAGGTTCCTATAGCTCAGAGTGATCCCACTCTTACAACTCAGGATCAAAAGCCCTACCACTCAGTCTTCACCAAGACCTACACTCAGCCTTCAACAAGGCATACACTCAGCCCTCACCAATGCCTACACTCAGAGAAATGAATCTCCTACACTCAGGTACACATGCCCTACCACTCAGCCTTTATAATTTCAGGCTTACAACTCAGATCCCTTAGGATCCTACAAGAAATTAAAATTACAAAGTATATAACCACAACTCAGAATGAGAGAGAAGAGTTGACTGGTTTCTTGATGAGTTCTTGGAAGAACTTTGCTGAGATCAACCTCCCTTGGCTTTCTTCAAAGCTTCTTGAATTAGAACATAGTAGGGTTGAAACTCTATGCAGATGATCTTCAATCACTGCTGACTTAAGAATCAGATCTCAATCTGAAACTTTCTTCACAGCCTGGTTCAACAGCTGTGTTCTTAGAAGGAGCTCTCTCTCTCCAACTTCTTAGATCTTCACTTGAAGGTCTTCTTCTGGTTTGTTGTTTCTCACTTCAGTGATTGCTTTATTCTCTCTGTCGATTGTCTCCTTCTATTGAAAGAGTAAGCCTTTATATAGGCTTTCTTCATGCTGACCGGCTGATCCGGTTTCTAACAACTTTCTGACAGCACTGACAGCTGCAGTAGACCGGCTGGAATGGAAGCTGTCAAGTCATCCAGTCACTTCTTGAATTTTCTGTAACTGTCTGAAAGTGTCGAGACAGTCAGTCTTTAAGAGTCGACACTAATAGACTAAGTGTCGACATAAGTAGACTAAGTGTCGACACTAGCTTTGTTGGTGTTGACACAACTCCTTGTGTTGTTGTATCTGTATCTCGACACAGCTTCTTCTAAATGTGTCGACACTGATTCTGTATGTCGATACAAGCCTTCTGTTGAATGTGTCGACACTGATTGAAGGTGTCAACACAAGCCTTCAATACTTTATCTGATTTCTGCTGAGTGTCGACACAACTTCTTTGTGTTGACACAAGCCTTCTTGTGTTGAAATTTGTTGAGTGTCGACACATCTCCTTGGTGTCGACACATGCTTCATGTCTTTAAACTTTGCTGAGTGTCGACACAGCTCCTAGTGTCGACACTTGTACGTGAACTTTTGTTGAAGTTTGCTGAGTGTCGACACAGCTCCTTTGTTTCGACACATTCTTCATGTGTTGAGACTTTTGTTGAGTGTCGACACAGCCTCCTAGTGTCGACACTTGTACTTGAACTTTGTTGATGTTTGCTGAGTGTCGACACAGCTCCCTAGTGTCGACACCTTTGATGTCGACAAAGTTCCTCTAGGTGTTGACACTACTTCAAAGTGTCGACACTGATTCTTTAGACATTTCTTCATTGAGTGTCGACACTTCCTGTATGTTTCGACACTTTTCTTCTGGTGTCGACTCTGCATCCCTGGTGTCGACACAACTACTCCAAGTGTCGACACAGGTTGTTTGGGTGTCGACACAAGTCTCCTTAAGTGTCGACACTTTTCTTCTGGGTGTCGACACATGGACTTAGAAACTTTTTGATTTCCTTGCAATTACTTAACCTGCACAAATAAACTCAAAACACATCAAATACATCTTGATGTATATCATTGAGTTGGGTGAGGCTTCTTTAAATCAGGTACATATATTGCAAGTCATAACCCTTAGTCAATGATATACACCATACATAACAAATTAACAGTATGATGTA
This sequence comes from Platanthera guangdongensis, assembly GCA_039583875.1. Classification (NCBI taxonomy): domain Eukaryota; kingdom Viridiplantae; phylum Streptophyta; class Magnoliopsida; order Asparagales; family Orchidaceae; genus Platanthera; species Platanthera guangdongensis. The sequence goes on along the minus strand of CM077162.1, from coordinate 139,579,880 downwards.
AAACAATATTAAATGGCATGGTAAGTACATAAACATGTATAAACAAAACATGTATACACAAATATCTCAGAACAGTAATGTAATAAATTTAACACATATCACATTATTCTAACAACTTCAACATTTTCATTATTCAAAAGTTTACAAAAAGTTGAATGCAACTGATTACATATAGTAAACTTAAGAAACATTTCTATCCTAAGGCAGCTCAGGCTCCTTGATAACTATGCCCTTTCCAGTTTGTATCTTTGCTTGAACTGGGGCTTCATTGTCATCAGCAGCATCAGGCTTCTTCCCTTTAAGATCTTTCTTTTTCTGCTCTTTAGCCTTGATCATCTGCCTTTCAAAATAATGATAAGGCTTTGGGAAGTACTTGCTATGCTCCTGTGCAGTAAGAGGTAGCTTTCCCATCTTAGCCTTTCTTCTATATTGAACAATAGCCTCTTGACTGTTCTCATGTTTCCTCCATTCTTGTTCAGAGTACCATTTGCCTCTATCCAGAATATTATCTTTAGCAGCTTTCCAAGCAGTCAAAATGATATTCCTGGAAGTGGGGCTCCATTGTTCAAAATCAGGCCTTAGTTCAGCTTGCTCTCTGAATCTTTTCTTAGACAATTGAGTCTCTTGTTCCTTTAATAAGGCCTCTTGTTCTTTCAGAATTTCCTTTGACACAGGCTGAAAAACTTTCTCTATGATGGCATTTTGATTTCCCTCAGGAGGACTGTACATTGGCTGTATCTCTTGATGAATCATGTCAAAGTCTGGTGGAGGGTATATTACTTGAGCCACTTCAGCTTGCTCCCCTCCAAGATATGCAGGATTGATTCCAAACTCAGCAACATTGTCATCATCACATAAGGGTGGATATCCTAGGGTGGCTCTGATGAAATTTGAAATCCATTTGGCATGATCAGAGCCAGCCTTGACTAATATCCTCTCCCCCTTTATGACTTCTCTCTCAATGTGATCCCTCAAATCATCTTTCTGAAACCTTATCTGTGCATTCAGATAATTTACTCCATCTTTATAGAAGGGTTTTAACCTTTGGAGCTTGTCAGTAATTGCCTTCTGAGAGTCTTCTATAGCAGTTTTAACAGCAGTGAGGCTCTCTTGCAATGCTTTGTCAAATTCAGCCTTGGCTGTAGCACTTGCTGTAGTATGACCAGTAGTTATATTCTTCATTTCAGTTATAATAGCATTATGTGAAGCAGTGAGATTATCATTCATCCTTATCTGGTTTTCCAGAACATAGCCTTGCTTCACTTCTATCTCATCAAGTTTTGTCTTGAGTTTCTCTTGATGTGTGGCCAGATAGACTACTGCATTGCCTCCCTTATGGAAGCAGTCAGTCATTTCTTTCTTTTTCAGATTCACTTCAAATCTGATTGACTTAATGTCTTGGGCCAGATCAAACTGCAGTGACTTATGCCCTTCATCCATATAAGTTTGCAAAGCCTGCCTTTGCTCATCAAGCTTAATATGTAAAGCCACCATCAGTGAACTGAAATAAGTAGATGGGGCAGGCTGTGGAGCAACTGTCTGTAGGGCTTTCTTATAGTTCGGGCTCCTTCTTTTGAAGACCTGGAACTTCCTCTTCTTGGCCCTAACAGTTTCTTCATCCTCTGAAGCAGATGTGCTAGCAATATTCACTCTGTCTTTAGGACTAGGATGAGAATCCTTCTCAGTCCTTTGTATCCCTTCAGCATCTCTTGGCTCCTCAGTCTCCTTCCTTGCAGTTTCCTCAACAATCTCCACTTGCTCCCCCTCAATATGGATCTCCTCCCCCTCAGCAGCAGCTTTCTCTTTCTCAAAATCTGTTTGTAGAAGATCTGGGAACAGCTCCACTAAGGTAAATTCCTCTTGAGGAAGTGCTGGATAATCTCTTATTTCATCAACCACTTTATCTACAACTGATGTGTCCTCCATGACAACATCTTGTTCTTGTGGTGATATCTGTGTTTGCTGATGAACATTAGGTAATAAATCAGTCAAAACCTCTTCCTCAATAGTGAAATCTGATTGATTAATTTCAGTTATTACCTTAAGTATGGTTTGAGAAGCTTGTTCACTCTCTAGTGGAGTTGGCTCTTCCACAAGTAGAGGCTCCCCCTGGGTTGAATCCAGGTGAATTGGGCTAGCTGAGGGTAGCTCCCCCTGCCTCTGTGCATCCTCTTGTCTAGCTGGAGATTGTCCAGCATTTCCAGTTTCTTCCTCATCAGGAGTAAAAACAACTTACTCTTCAGAGCTGCTTGAGGATTCTTGAGTCACAGTGACTGTTTTCTTCTTCTTTTTCTGGGGTGTTTCCTTTACTGGAGATGGCAGTTCTTTGGTTAGTACTCTATCCCACCTAGAGAAGATTCTCAAATCCATTCTCCTCATGTGGTTAATCTTAGATCCAGCTGCTTGATTCATCATCTTTGGAATACTTCCAACTAGGTATAAACTCAGAATTCTGCCCAAATTGGGCTTCTTCATACTCTCTTTTATCTTCTCAAACACAACTGTAGACCAATCAGTATTAAGTTGGAAGATTATCCTTGTCATTAGACTGAACATGTGAGCTGAAATTCTGTCATGCCCACCAGGCTTGCTCAGTACGACCTTGCCCACAATCTCAGATAGAAACTTGTCTTGCATATTCATTCCCTTTCTATTGAACACAGATCCTATCTTCAGGTTTGAGTCCAAACCACACCATGTCAATGCTTCTCTAGTCTTAGAAGCAGAAACATCTTCTTCTTCCTTAGTTCTTGGTAGTTGAAGTACCTTTCTTAGACTTTTAGGAGAGACCTTCACCTTTTCCCCGTGAACTCTTGACTTAATCTTTAGTCCTGATTCATCTAGTGTTGCTGCATTCAGGAACTCTAGGACTTCCTTCTTCCAGATCGTAATCGGTTATGAAATAAGAAATTCTAACCTAGTCTCTGCTATTAGGGTTACCACACCTTTGATTTCAGGTTCCGCGTCATCAAAGGCATGCCGCATGAGTTCATATCCTTCGTTAATGTTCTCTTCTAGCTTGGGCGCCATTAGGGTTTGAAGAAATTTGAATTTGAGAAGAGAGATGTCGACACACAAGTTTGGTCTCGAAACTTTGGTGAGCGTGTCGACAAACAATGGCGAAAACCTATTTATACCTTTATAGAATCGAAGATGAAAGGGCGCGTAAAAATACTTAACTTGTGTCGACACTGTTGAAAAGTGTCGACACTTACTTATAATGTCTCGACAACTATGTGTCGACACAAGTATAGTCGACAGAATATATGTGTCGACACTTGTTTATGTGTCGACACCACTTAGCTCGACACTTAGTCGAGACTCTACCAAACTAATGTTGAGTAAATCCTAAGTGTCGACACCACCTTGGATGTGTCGACACCTATACTGCATGTGTCGACACTAACTCTCTGAAGTGTCAACACAGACTTTTTAGATATGTCGACACCATTTCTCTGAAATGTCGACACCACTTTTCTGTTTCGACACAGACAACTCTGTGTGTCGACACGATTTTACTTAGCCAATTTTTTGTAAACTATTCTAAGTTTATCATACCTAATTCAATTTTAAATTTATTGAATTTGGTTTCATCTAAGGGCTTAGTATACATGTCAGCTAGCTGATTATCTGTATTAATATATTCTAGTGAAATATCTACTTTTTCCACATGTTCTCTTAGAAAATGGTATTTTATTTCTATGTGCTTAGTCCTACTATGGGAGACAGGATTTTTTGCAATAGAAATAGCACTAGTAGAATCACAAAATAAAGGTGTTCTACTTACTTGAATACCATAGTCTTCTAATTGATGTTGTATCCATAGAAGTTGAGCACAGCAACTTCCTGCAGCAACATACTCTGATTCTGCTGTGGAGATAGCCACACTTGTTTGTTTCTTGCTACTCCATGATATCAGCCTTCCACCTAGGAATTGACAGGTACCTGTTGTACTTTTCCTATCTTCCTTGCATCCTACAAAATCTGCATCTGAATAACATGTCAGTTCAAATTCTCCATTCCTAGGGTACCAAAGGCCTAGATAAGGAGTGCCCTTAAGATATCTCAGAATTCTTTTGTCTGCAGTCAAGTGAGATTCTTTAGGGCAAGCTTGGTACCTAGTACAGACACATGTAGCATACATGATATCTGGTCTACTTGCAGTCAAATACAGAAGGGAGCCAACTATCCCTCTATACAAAGATTCATCTACAGGTTTCCCTGCATCATGTTTGCTTAGAGACATTATTGACCCCATAGGAGTTTTCATGGTAGTGGATGATTCCATACCATACTTCCTTATCAATTCTAGGGTGAACTTAGACTGGCATATGGATAAACCTTCCTCAGTCTGTCTAACTTAGAGACCCAAGAAGAACTTAAGTTCCCCCATACTGCTCATTTCAAATTGTCCTTGTATAAGTTTTGCAAACTTTCTGCAAAGACCACTTTCTGTAGACCCAAATATAATGTCATCTACATATATTTGGACTAAGATGATCTTGCCTCTGGATTCCCTAAGGAATAGAGTCTTTTCTATTTTCCCCCTTGTGAATTTATTCTCAATGAAGAAACTAGACAGGGTCTCATACCAAGCCCTAGGGGCTTGTTTTAACTCATACAATGCCTTCCTAAGTCCATAAACATAATTAGGTTTGATAGAATCAACAAAACCTGATGGTTGTTCTACATAGACTTCTTCCTTCAGATTTCCATTCAGAAAAGCTGACTTAACATCCATTTGGTATACTTTAAACCCTTGATAGGTTGCATAGGCAAGAAACATCCTTATGGCCTCCAGTCTGGCTACTGGAGCAAAGGTTTGATCAAAGTCAATACCTTCTTCCTGCCTATATCCCTTAGCAACCAGTCTAGCTTTGTTCTTCACAATAACTCCATGTTCATCCATCTTATTCCTAAAGATCCACTTAGTTCCTATTATGTTGTGGCCCTTTGGTTTAAGAACAAGCTCCCAGACCTTGCATCTCTTGAACTGGTTCAGCTCCTCTTGCATTGCCTCAATCCAATGAGGGTCTAGGATTGCTTCTTCAAATTTCTTTGGCTCTACTTGGGATAGAAAGCTGGATTAGAGAACTGAACTTAGATTCCTGCTCCTTGTTTGTACCCCTTGTCTGAAATCACCAATAATTTGATTGGCTGTGTTGGGTACATTGGTTTAAATGTACCTGATTTGAAGAAGCCTCACCCTACTCAATGATATACATCAAAATGTATTTGATGTATTTTGAGTTGCCTTGTGCAGGTTAAGTATTTGCAGGGAAAGATGAAAAGTTTCTAAGTCCATGTGTCGACACCCAGGAGCAAAGTGTCGACACTTAAGAAGACTTGTGTTGACACCCAGGCAAGTAGTGTCGACACTTGGAGTAATTGTGTCGACACCAGGGATGCAGAGTCGACACCAGACAGAAAGTGTCGACACATACAGGTTGTGTCGACACTCAATGAAGAAAAGTCCAGTGAATCTGTGTCGACACTTAGCAGCAGTGTCGACACCTAGAGGAACTGTGTCTACATCAGAAAGTGTCGACACTTGGAGGCTGTGTCAACACTCAGCAAAAGTCAGCAGAGTCTAAGTATAAGTGTCGACATAATAAAGAAGTGTCGACACTCAGCAGAAGACTCAACACTTGAAGAAAGTGTCGACACAATGAAGAATGTGTCGACACTCAACAGAAGACTCAACTCATGAAGAAAGTGTCGACACTAGGATGCTTTGTCGACACCAAGCAAAGTTCAACAAAATATTCTAAGTACAAGTGTCGACACTAAGGAGATGTGTCGACACTCAGCCAAAGTCTCAACAGAAGAAGAATTTGTCGACACAAGGAGCTGTGTCGACACCGAGCAAATTTATATGAAGACTAAGGACAAGTGTCGACACCAAGCAGATGTGTCGACACTCGAAAGTATCAACACAGAGTGCATGTGTCGACACCAAGAAGAAGTGTCGACACTGAACAAGTTCAACACATGAAGATGTGTCGACACAAAGGAGTTGTGTCGACACTTACAAGAATTCAACAAAGTACTGAAGAACAAAGAGTTGTGTCGACACTCAATATCAGTGTCGACACATATTGAAGAAGCTGTGTCGAGAAGTGAATTCTACAACACAAGGAGTTGTGTCGACAACTTGAAGGCTAGTGTTGACACTTAGTCTACTTGTGTCGACACTTAGTCTATAAGTGTCGACACTTAAAGACAGATTGTCTCGACACTTTCAGACAGTTACAGTTATTTCAACAACTGACTGGATGACTTGACAGCTGCCATTCCAGCCGGTCTACTACACCTGTCAGAGTTGTCAGAAATCAGTTAGGAACCGGACCAGCCGGTTACCATGAAGAAGACCTATATATAGGCTTATACTGTCTCCTGAAATAGATGATCAACACATCAAGTAATACACACAAGATCTAGCTATTCATTGAAGAATCTAGTGAAGATCTAAGAAGTTGGAGAGAGAGAGCTCCATCTAAGAAGACAGCCGTTGGAACCAGGCTGTGAAGAAGGATTCAGACCTAGTTCTGAATCTTAAGTTGTAGAGATCAAATATCAGTTACAGAGAAGATCAATCCTATTGTGTTCTACATTCAAGAAGCTTTGAAGAAAAGCCAAGTGAGATTGATCTCAGCAGAGTTCTTCCGAGAACTCATCAAGAACCTATCAACTCATCTCTCTATTCTGAGTTGTAGGTATATACACTTTGTATTTTATATTTCTTGTAGGATCCTTAGGGATCTGAGTTGTAAGCCTGCAATTATAAAGGCTGAGTGGTAGGGTCTGTGTGCCTGAGTGTAGGAGATCTGTATCTCTGAGTGTAGGCCTGTTGTGGCTGAGTGTAGGCCTTGTGGCTGAGTGTAGGATTTGTGAAGAAGCTGAGTGTAGGTCTTTGAAGAAGACTGAGTTGTAGGGCCTTGGGCCTGAGCTGTAGGAACCTGTTTTGGGGTTCTGAGTGTAAGATCTGAGGATCTGAGATAGTGGAGTAGTTTGGCCGAATCTAGTAGACTACTAGATAGGTGAAGGGGGAAAGTGGATGTACCCAAACCTTAGGGAACCACTATAAATTTGTGTGTTCACTGTGTGCTTGATGATTGCTGTGATTTCTGATTGACTGCTGTGTAGAATTAGTTATAAATCTGTGATATAATCTGAATTCTGCCTCAAAAAGTGTAAAAAGATTTAGTCACCTATTCACCCCCCCCCCCTCTATGTGATTAGGTACAATTTCTTTCAAGTGGTATCAAAGCCAGGTTACTCAAAAAAGGACTTAACTATTTGAGTAGATCCTGTTGGCAGATTCAGTCTAAGTAACTTGTAGAATCAAGAAAATCAAGAACCATGGGTTCAACTGAGAATCATAAGGAACTTGGATCCATAAAGTTGCCCATTTGCAGAAAAGAAATTTTTGGTATCTGGAAAGAAAGGGTGAGACTGTTTATGGAAGCCTCATACCCTAGAATATATATCACAGTTAAAGAAGGGTCATATGTGCCTATGAAGGTGTCAGTATTGGATGCAGATCAGAGAACACCTAAAGACTTCTCTGAAATGACAAAGGATGAGATAATTCTAGCCACAATGGATAAGAGGGCTCAGAATATCATTGTGAGTGTTATAGATGTTGCTACCTTTCAGAACTTGATACATTATAAGATATCTAAGGAGATGTGGGATACTCTTATAGTGTACATGGAGGGTTTAGAAGAAGTGAGACAAGATAGAAAATCCTTGTTAAACCAAGAATATGAAAGTTTTATGCAAGGTAGATCTGATAGTATCACAGAATGCTATAAGAAGTTCTATAGGATTGTTAATGAGCTAATATCCTATGGAAGAGAGTTCAGTAATTATGAGCTTAATGATAAGTTTCTGAGGTCCCTAACAAAGGATTGGGACACCAAGATCTGTGCCATAAGGGAAATGGCAAAGTTAGCAGATATCTGTTGGGTATTGTATCCACAACGTACCTGATTTGAAGAAGCCCCAGAACAAGCTAAGGTAAATAGGCAATGTTTTTGACAAAATATTTCAAGTTGTGCTTGCAGTTTTTCCACGCTAAGTGCACACCAATGTCAGGGTGCAGTAGGTCAATATACACGGGTCTGCACGGCGTAATCCCTCGTTGAGCAGATCAGTGTGTTGGCCTATGTGTACTCTCTCTATTGGAGTGCACTTACTTTCAAGTACAGGGCCGTGTTTATGCAAGAGCAGACAAGGAGCAAGGATGAGTCAAAGAGCAGCTCAGAGGCGAAAGACGAAAAATCGTCCAAGTATAATTCGACGAGAATCACCTAGTGATTCTCGCCGAATCGTCGAGAATCACTAGTGATTCTCGCCGACTCTATCCGGCTATCTCAAAACGGTGCCACGTAATATTCGGCGAGAATCACTAGTGATTCTCGCCGAACCCATCGTTGAGCAGATCATGGCCAAGTAATATTCATCGAGAATCAACAAGTGTGTTGAGATTATATTAGCCAGCAGGACACGTGTGTGTGGGACCGCATGTTTGGGATTTCCCCATCGCGTTCCAGGTCTGGGTGTTGACCCCGGTGGGCCCCCTTGTGTGGCGGAATATCCCCGCGGTCCTGTGGTTGGGGTTAGTCCCACATCGCCTGCAGTAGGCGGTCCTTTGTGTTCATGTACCCCCGTCCCCCCTTACCATCACCTCGGGGTTTTGGGAAGATGTGTGGTGACGGGTGGTTTCCACATGGTATTAGAGCGAGGTTGTCCTGCTGCGGGGGTGTGTTGAGATTATATTAGCCAGCAGGACACGTGTGTGTGGGACCGCATGTTTGGGCTTTCCCCATCGCGTTCCAGGTCTGGGTGTTGATCCCGGTGGGCCCCCTTGTGTGGCGGAATATCCCCGCGGTCCTGTGGTTGGGGTTAGTCCCACATCGCCTGCAGTAGGCGGTCCTTTGTGTTCATGTACCCCCGTCCCCCCTTACCATCACCTCGGGGTTTTGGGAAGATGTGTGGTGATGGGTGGTTTCCATAAAGTGATTCGGCGAGAATCATCAAGTGATTCGGCGAGAATCACTAGTCATTCTCGACGAATCGTCGAGAATCACTAACTGATTCTCGCCGATTCGTGGTGAATCACCTTCGATTCTCGCCGATTTTGACTTGGGCAATTTCCTGGAAACCGCTGGACCGGATTCCGCCGCTGACACTGTTCTGAACCGGGGTTAGGGTTTCTTCAGGTGGGACCCATAACGGTTATAATGGGGTATTTCCACCGTATAAATGTACGAGTATTTTTGAACAGTTTAGACACACAGAAAGAAGCCGAGCGACGATCTTGACCTAAAATCGCAAATCTGCTCCGCCGTCGCCGTCGCCGCGCAAGCAAGTCGTTCGCCGACCTTGATCGAGATTTCTTCCTGATCTTCCGGTGACAGAAGCTTAGCCAAGCTTAGAGTCTCACGTGTCTATCCAAAGATCCCTTGTCTCTCGATTTGTTGATCGGGAAAAACTTCCCCGTCCGAATCGATCGAGACGATCGATCCTAGAGTGACCGTTGGAAGACCTAGCTAGCTTCACTACGAAGTGTGGATCTCCAAAGTACAGCAGCCGCACATCGTTGTCGCCGCCGATCTCGTGAACCTAGCCGCCGCCCATCTTACCGCCGCCGGTTCCAGGGAGATTCTCTCCAAGAGAGATCTAGGGTTGTGGACTACTCGTGGACTTCAAGAACACGTCGTCAATGAAGAGGGACACCTTAGTCTCCAAATGTAGTTTGTATCTCTTGTGCATTCTAGTTTTACTTTTGTTGTAAAGGAACGTTGGTTCCTAGTTGTAAGGGTTGGGTGCAACCCGTGTTGTGGGAGTGTTGACTCCTACGTGTGGAAGGGTTCCTTCCGATAGTGCAAGGATTGGATTTCAATCCTGTTGGTGAAGAGACCGAGTCGTCCCTTGTTGGGAGATAGATCGAAGGGGGAAAGTGGATGTACCCAAATCGGGGAACCACTATAAATAGCTTGTGTATTCTGTGTGCTGTGCTGTTTATTTTTATTATGCAGGTACAATTTTAAATTCCGCAAAAACGCTGCACGTCACCTATTCCCCCCCCCCCCCCATAGGTGAAGATAGTTGACACTAGGTGGACTTTCAAGTGGTATCAGAGGGAGGTTCCTCATCAAAAAGGTTAACACCTTGAGTTGAATCCTGCCGATAGTGTCAAGAAGAAGGCAAACATCTACTATGGACGGGCTCAAGTTCACAGGCAAGATCCTCGTGTGCACCAGGCTAAACTTTCCTATCTGGAAGGAAAGGATCAGATTCTACATGGAGGCAGTTGATCCTAGACTCTTCATGGTCATGGAGGAGGGACCTTATGTCCCCACTAAGGTCTCCTCTATTGATCCTACCCAGAAGGTGCCAAAGAAACCTTCTGAAATGGACAAGGACGAGATGGTGCTGGTGGGACTTGACAAGAAGGCGCAGAACATTCTGGTCAGCGCGGTCGATGACTCAATGATGCAGAACTTCAGCAACTGCAGGACAGCAAAGGAGATCTGGCACTGCCTGATTATCCTAATGGAGGGCACTGACGAAGTGAGGGATGATCGAAGGTCCCTTCTGAACCAGAAATATGAGCCCTTCAGACAAGGGCCTAAGGAAGAGATCGGAGTCACCTTCGAGAACTTTCTCAAGATTGTCAATGCGCTCAAAGGATACGGAAGAGTGTTCACTAATGGTGAACTCAATGATAAATTCCTTAGGTCCCTTACTAAGGAATGGGACACAAAGATCTGCGCCATCCGAGAGTTTGGCAGACTAGCTGAAACAGACCCGCAAATTCTGTTCGGGAAGCTGATGTCCTATGAGCTTCAACTGAACACCAGGAAAGCTGAAGAAGTAGCAGAGAAGGCTGCAGCCAAAGAAAAGACTGTGGCTTTAAAAGCCAGTCACTCCAGAAAAGGCAAGGGTGCAGTTTCATACCGTGCCAGGAAAAAGGATGAGGAGGAGGACTCCGAGCCATGCTCCTCCAGCTCAGAGCTGTCGGAGGAGGATTTCTCCCTCATCACCCGAGAGTTCAAGAAGTTCCTCAAGATGAGGAATCAAAGAAAGAAAGATGGCTCCTCCTCCAGGCATCAGAAGAAAAATTATTCTTCTGACAGGTATGCTTCTAAACCGAACAAACATCGCTCCTCTGACATTATTTGCTTTGGATGCAATAAGCCAGGACACGTCGTGGCCGACTGCTACCAAGGCAAGAGAGAAAAACGGAAAGGAGAGGAGCTCAAATCCTCTAGAGATAAGAAGAAAGAGCAGAGCTACATCGCCAAAAGGCCAAAGACACTGAGTGAGTCGGATTCCTCAGACTCTAGTGATGATGAGGAAGCCTACTTTGGGCTGGTGGTTCGCTCCGACTCAGAAGGAGAATGTCCCCCATTTACTGGGAAGGTAAAAGCTCACACCCCTCTCTCTGACTCTGACTCTGATCCTGAGTCTCAGGATGATGAACCTGAGGATAGCCTTTCGGCCCGTGAAGCTGAGCTCCTCGAGAAGTATGAGCTTCTGCTCAACACTTTCGAGGAGTGCCGTAAGAGATTGAAGGCTGAGAAAAAGGAAGTAAAATTTCTTAAGGGTGAGTGTGTTTCCCTAAGGGAAGAGGTCACCAGTTTGATTTCTCTCTGACAGGAGCACCTTGACCTGACTTCTAAGCATTCAGAGTCTCTTAAACTCCTTGATCTTAAGCAGGAGGAAGTCGACAAGTTGGAAGAACTACTTGCGGCAGAAAGGAAGATTGTCATGAGCTTCTCTATGCCAAAACCTGTTCTTCCAGTAGTTGATACCTTCTCTGCTCAGGCCAAAGGAGCTGGCTTGGGGCATGTAGGGGTATCTGGTTTCTCATCTAGGAGAAACAGGAACCAGAGGAAGAATAAGGCCGCCAAGAAGGCCTCTGCTGCTGAAAAGGGAAAGGCTCCGCTCAGTCCTGTTGCGTTCAGAAAGCCTAGCTTTCCTTACAACCAACATGACTTTGAATCAACCTTTGGTCATCATTTCCGGCCCTCGGTTGTAAAGCCAAAGAGCCGATATGATGGTTGGACCTTTCCTCGGAACTTCGGTGAGAGTGCCCTCAAGGCACCTTATGAGGAAATCCACATGGGAAATTATGGTCAATTCTCTAGCGGCCATAATGGAAAGCAGGCACCAAGAGTCAAGCCTGTTATATTGACGAAACATAAGGTGAAGAACTCATGTGACTGCAATCACTATGAGGCCTCCACCTCCAGATCCAAGGCCCCGGCTGTACCCACCATTCCCAGGGTAAGGCAGGAGCCTAGGAAGAGGTACAACAGATTCGACTGTTGGTGTTGTGGCAAAGTCGGTCACTTTGCCGTGGATTGTTGGTTTAATCCAAGGTATCTCGAGACTCCATATGTTAGCAATGTGAGGTCGACCACTCGTAGGGTTAACCAACCGAGGGGGAGTATGCTAACCAGGAATCTAGGACCCAAGTTTGATTGGGTTCCTAAGGGAAATTAATTTTGTTTTGCAGGAATGTCCAAAGGCCACCAAAACGCCGATCTGGTATTTGGACAGTGGATGCTCCCGGCATATGACTGGGACAAGAAGCCTGCTGCGTGATTACACTCCAGTCGAGAATGGACCCAAAGTCATCTTTGGAGGGTCAGATCGAGGAGTCACCAGAGGTTACGGTATGATTTCCAACGGTATAATCTCTATCAACGACGTGGCTTATGTTGAAGGGTTAAACCATAACCTGATCAATGTAAGTCAGTTATGTGACAAAGGTTATGACGTTAAGTTCTGCAAGGATAAATGTCTGATAATTTCACGTATCTCTTCTGAGACGGTATTATCAGGCATTAGGAGCAGAAATATCTTCTGCTTAGATTTTCTCAGTTTAGATTCATCTACCCCCGTATGCCTTGTGGCAACAGGCAGTGCATCTCTTTGTGAACAATGACACAAGAGATTGGCACATATCAATTTCAAAACAATTAGTATGCTATTTTCTAAAAACTTAGTAAGGGATGCCCCCGTTATCAAGTGCATCAAAGATAGCCCCTGTCCTGCATGCCAGATGGGCAAACAGACTCAGGCTACCTTTAAGAGCATTGCAGACAAAGACTCTTCCCGATGTCTTTACCTTCTACATATGGACTTGTTTGGTCCAATGCAAGTTCATAGCTTGGGAGGCAAGTCTTATACGCTAGTGATAGTTGATGATCATTCTCGGTTTACATGGGTGTTCTTCTTAAAACGAAAGTCAGATACGTTTGACATCTTCACTAGTTTTGTCAAGCAGGTTCAGAACGAATTTAACTGCTCAGTGGTCAAAATCAGAAGTGACCATGGAACAGAATTCGAATCTGGTGCTATGACAGAGTTTTGTGAAGAACAATGTATCTTTCATGAGTTTTCCTCCCCGCGCACTCCTCAGCAAAATAGAGTTGCGGAGAGGAGAAATAGAACTCTCATTAAAGCCTGCACGACAATGTTGAAAGACGCTTCTCTCCCAGAATACTTCTGGGCAGAGGCTGTCAATACAGCTTGTCATGTACAAAACCGAGCTTTGATCAACAAGCATCATTGTAAGACGCCTTACGAGCTACTGAAAGGCAGGAAACCAACCATGTCCTACTTGAGGATCTTTGGTTGCAGATGCTATGTACTGAATAATGGGAAGTACCCGCGTACTAAATTTGGTGAAAAATGCTTCGAAGGCATATTCATGGGCTATAGTTCCCACAGTCGGGCATTTAGGGTCTTCAATAAGAAAACCCTAGTGGTAGAAGAATCAATAAATGTTGTATTTGATGAAGGAAGTTTGCTTAACAGCAATTCTTCCAGTGGTATTCTTGAAGATGCAGGTGCACAACTTGAACAGCTGAGTCTGGATGAGACCACTAAAAATGACACTCCTAAGTACGTCAAAGTTTCCACCTCCACGTCATCTGGGAATGTTGAAGATCAAAATGGAACAAATCTCTTAGAAGAAGGAGAAGCCCAAGAAGTAGTCGAAGCTCCAGACGCCAGACTTCTAGAGCTCCGACACGTGAGGGATCATCCTAGAGATCAGATCATCGGAGATCCTCGTATCGGTGTCAGAACTCAAAGAGGTACTATTAATGAAGTTTTGCATCTTAGCTTCCTGTCACAGGTTGAGCCAAAGAAGTTCGACGAGGAGAACAAAGACGCGACATGGATTTTGGCCATGCAAGATGAACTACATCAATTCGAACGATGCAACGTTTGGACGCTGGTTCCCAGACCACACAAGCAGAATGTGATTGGCACCAAGTGGATCTTCAGAAACAAACTTGATGAACATGGTGTCATCATAAAGAACAAGGCCAGGCTGGTGGCTCAAGGTTACAGACAGGAGGAGGGGATTGATTTCGACCAGGCCATTGCACCGGTAGCAAGACTCGAGGCAATCAGATTGTTCCTTGCGTATGCTTCGCACAAAGGATTCATAGTCTATCAAATGGATGTGAAATAAGCATTCTTGAACGGAGACCTGAAAGAGGAAGTATACGTCGCTCAACCCCCAGGTTTTGTCAATCCTACTTATCCCAATCATGTTTATTTTCTTAATAGAGCTTTATATGGTTTAAAACAAGCTCCACGAGCTTGCTATGAGACTTTATCTAGTTTTCTTCTTGAGAACAAGTTCTCTAGAGGTAAAATAGATAAGACATTGTTTCTCAGGGAAGTCAAAGGCAAGATTTTGCTGGTGCAAATCTATGTCGATGACATTATATTCGGCTCAACGGACAACAATCTTTGCAAAAAGTTTTCTAAACTTATGCAAGGAAAGTTTGAAATGAGCAGTATGGGAGAGCTCAAGTATTTCTTGGGACTTCAAGTGAAACAGTCTGAGGATGGAATCTTCATCTCTCAGAAGAAGTTCACAAATGAACTCCTTAAAAAATTCGGTATGGAGAATGCAACCTCTATGAGGACTCCAATGGGATCCACTATGTCTCTGGATAAGGATGAGAAAGGTAAACCTTTCGATTAAACCAAATACAGAAGTATCATTGGATCCCTGCTCTACCTTACTGCCAGTAGACCGGATATCATGTTCTCCACATGTGTCTGTGCCAGATATCAGGTGAACACTAAGGAATCTCACTATATCGCTGCGAAGCGAATTCTAAGATACCTGAAATGTACTCCCAATCTTTGCTTGTGGTACCCGAGAAATAATGATGTCGAGCTAATAGGCTTTTCAGATGCTGATTTTGCAGGGAGTAGGGATGACAGGAAAAGCACCTCCGGGACGTGTCAATTCCTCGGCAGGAGGCTTATTCTCATGGAACAGCAAGAAATAGAATTGTGTTGCAACCTCCACAGCAGAGTCTGAGTACATCTCGGTAGGCAGCTATTGCGCACAACTCCTATGGATCAGAAACCAGTTAGCCGACTACGACCTTCAGTTCAAGGAAATACCAATGTACTGCGACTCCTCCAGTGCAATTGAAATTGCCAACAATCCGGTATCGCACAGCAGAACGAAGCATATTGAAGTGCGCTACCACTTCATTCGGGAGCACGTGGAAAACAAGGACATCTCTCTCTGTTATGTCCCCACGGACAAGCAGATTGCAGATATATTCACAAAGCCCTTAGACAAAGCCAAGTTCAGTCTTTTCAAAACTGAATTCGGAATGCTAAACTATGAGGAATGAAGACTACAGAAGCTCCAGGCTCGTGCAAGAACTGAGGGGGAGCAAGGAACTCAAGTGTGAGCACAGATGCAAGAACTGAGGGGGAGAAAGGGGTCAAATGCTACAGACCCAGATTTGCAGAAGCCGAAAAGGGGGAGATTACCCTCTCGGCTACGGCTAAGGTGGCTCCAAAGTTTGCTCGCACGAAATTGGCATCGGTAATGAATATCTCTCTCAACTTAATTTCCAGGTTATGATTTTCATTCTCATACGCTTTATTCACCTTAGCTTGTAGGGTTTAGGCTTCTTCAAATAGGGGGAGATTGTTGGGTATTGTATCCACAACGTACCTGATTTGAAGAAGCCCCTGAACAAGCTAAGGTAAATAGGCAATGTTTTGACAAAATATTTCAAGTTGTGCTTGCAGTTTTTCCACGCTAAGTGCACACCAATGTCAGGGTGCAGTAGGTCAATATACACGGGTCTGCACGACATAATCCCTCGTTGAGCAGATCAGTGTGTTGGCCTATGTGTACTCTCTCTATTGGAGTGCACTTGCTTTCAAGTACAGGGTCGTGTTATGCAAGAGAAGATAAGGAGCAAGGATGAGTCAAGAGCAGCTCAGAGGCGAAGACGAAAAATCATCCAAGTATAATTCAACGAGAATCACCAAGTGATTCTCGCCGATTCGGTGAGAATCACTAGTGATTCTCGCCGAATCGTCGAGAATCATTAGTGATTCTCGCCGACTCTATCCGGCTACCTCAAAACGGTGTCAAGTAAGATTCGGCGAGAATCACTAGTGATTCTCGCCGAACCATCGTTGAGCAGATCATGGCCAAGTAATATTCATCGAGAATCAACAAGTGATTCGGCGAGAATCATCAAGTGATTCGGCGAGAATCACTAGTGATTCTCGACGAATCGTCGAGAATCACTAACTGATTCTCGCCGATTCGTGTGAATCACCTTCAATTCTCGCCGATTTTGACTTGGGCAATTTCCTGGAAACCGCTCGACCGGATTCTGCCGCTGACACTGTTCTGAACCGGGGTTAGGGTTTCTTCAGGTGGGACCCATAACAGTTATAATGGGGTATTTCCACCGTATAAATATACGAGTATTTTTGAACAGTTCAGACACACAGAAAGAAGCCGAGCGACGATCTTGACCTAAAATCGCGAATCTGCTCCGCCGCCGCCGTCGTCGCGCAAGCAAGTCGTTCGCCGACCTTGATCGAGATTTCTTCCTGATCTTCCGGCGATAGAAGCTTAGCCAAGCTTAGAGTCTCACGTGTCTATCCAGAGATCCCTTGTCTCTCGATTTGTTGATCGGGAAAAACTTCCCCGTCCAAATCGATCGAGACGATCGATCATAGATTGACCGTTGGAAGACCTTGCTAGCTTCGCTACGAAGTTTGGATCTCCAAAGCACAGCAGCCGCACATCGTTGTCGTCGCCGATCCCGTGAACCTAGCCGCCGCCCATCTTGCCGCCGCCGGTTCCGGGGAGATTCTCTCCAAGAGAGATCTAGGGTTGTGGACTCCTCGTGGACTTCAAGAACACGTCATCAATGAAGAGGGACACCTTAGTCTCCAAACGTAGTTTGTATCTCTTGTACATTCTAGTTTTACTTTTGTTGTAAAGGAACGTTGGTTCCTAGTTGTAAGGGTTGGGTGCAACCCGTGTTGTGGGAGTGTTGACTCCTACATGTGGAAGGGTTCCTTCCGATAGTGCAAGGATTGGATTTCAATCCTGTTGGTGAAGAGACCGAGTCGTCCCTTGTTGGGAGATAGGTCGAAGGGGGAAGTGGATGTACCCAAATCGGGGAACCACTATAAATAGCTTGTGTATTCTGTGTGCTGTGCTGTTTATTTTTATTGTGCAGGTACAATTTTAAATTCCGCAAAAACGTTGCACGTCACCTATTCCCCCCCCCCCATAGGTGAAGATAGTTGACACTAGGTGGACTTTCAATATCCCTCCACCAATACTGTTTGGAAAACTGCTATCTTATGAGATGCAGTTGATGGTGAGGAAAGAAGAGGAGAAGTCTACCAGAATTGAGAATAAAGAAAGGACAGTGGCATTCAAGACAGAAGCCACCAGAAAATACAGAAGTAAGTCACCAACTCCACCACCTAAAATAGCTGAGACTGAGTCAGATGATTCAGAAAGCAGAAAGTCTGAAAGCAGTGAAAGTGATGAGAACTTTGCAGCATTCACAAGACACTTTCAGAAAATTGTAAAGAAGAAACAGTGGAGGTCAAAGCCATCCACTTCACAGGGCAAAGATGGCTATTATCAGAACAAGAAGTCATCAAAGAAAGACAGGAAAAAGACCAAGTCAAGCAAAGCAACTTTATCAAAAATTGTTTGTTATTGCTGTAACAGACAAGGACATGTTATTGCTGACTGTCCTGAGAGAAGGAAATAGTCTAATGATAAGAAAAAGACTCAATTCAAGGGCAAGAAGGAAAAGTCTTTTGTTGCCAAGAAGGATAAAGGCTTGTCAGACATGTCTTCTTCAAAAACTGAGTCAGAAGTTAAAGCTTACATAGGACTATTTGCTGAAGAAGAGGAAGAAGAGTTCATCTAGATCATGAACTCCATATATGAGCAAGAGGACATCCAGTGCAAAGGACTGATGGCCTTAACAGAATGTGAAAAAATCCAGGAGCAGCCTGGACCTAGTAAGGTACAAAATTGTTCTTTAAGTTCAATTTCTCGTACTAGTTCTGATTCAGTGACATCAGCATCAAATGATGCTAGTGGATCTGAATCAGAAGGTGATATTCATCAATTGATTGATGAGTATAGAATTCTGTTGCAAGCTTTTAAGAAGAGCAAGTCCCTAGCCAAGAGTCAGGCAGAGGAAATTGCTAGTCTCAAAGTTGCTGCAACTGATTTTGAGAAGCTAATTGATCAAAAGTTAAATGAAATAGCCAGACTGAAGAACATAATTGTTATTCAGATGGGCACTATAACATTTAAGAATGATCAAATCAGAAGTCTGGAGATTAGTCTTCAGAAGGAGAGAGACATTGTTGCAAGGTTTTCTAAGCCTAAGTCTGTTCTACCTTTGATTGATGAGTTTATACCTCATAAGGGCAAAACTGGATTGGGGTTTACTAACCCTGCTAGGACTGTCAAGTCCAAGTCCAAGAGCAAAGCCCCAGCTCTCAACAAACCAGCTTTAGATAAAACAGCTAAGAATGTACCTAAGCAAAGGTACAATAGGTTTGAGTGCTGGTGCTGTGGCAAGGTAGGCCACTTTGCCATGGACTGTTGGCATAATGTAAGTGCCAAAGTGAGTAGCAAACTGCCTGTTGGAAAATCTGCAGGTAGCTTTGTTAGGAGGCAAACTAACCAGTACCAAGGACCCAAGAATTCTTTGGGTTCTAAGGTCAACAAATCTGTTTTGCAGGTAAGTCCAAGTGGCCATGCCCCAATATGGTACTTGGACAGTGGATGTTGCAGGCATATGACTGGAACTAGGGGATTGCTAAAGGACTACACACCCATCAAGGATGGTCCAAAGGTCACCTTTGGTGGTTCTGAAAAAGGAATCATCAAGGGTTTTGGTAACATTTCTAGCACCCATATAACTATTACTCAAGTGACTTATGTTAAAGGTTTGAAACATAACCTTATTAGTATAAGTCAATTGAGTGATTTAGTATATGACATCTCATTTGTTAAAGATGGTTGTCATATCAAGAGGTCAAATGATCAAGAGATCATTTTGACAGGTTATAGAAAAAGAAATGTCTATTGTCTAGACATTATGAGTGAGAACAATGCTTCTCCAGTGTGTCTTGTAGCTAATGAAAAAGTCTCTCATTATGTCAAATGGCACAAGAGGCTAGCTCTTCTTAACTACAAGACAATTGGCCAACTCTATAGCAAAGAGTTAGTGAGGAATGGTCCTCAAGTTAAGTGTATTAAAGATGGAATATGCTCAGCTTGTCAAAAGGGCAAGCAGACTAGATCCACCTTTAGTAGCATTGAAAACAAAGATGCTGTGAGGTGTTTATACCTCTTGCATATGGATCTCTTTGGTCCTATGCCAGTTCACAGCCTAGGTAGGAAGGTCTATACCTTTGTAGTTGTAGATGACTACTCAAGGTTTTCCTGGGTATTCTACCTTAGACAGAAATCTGAAACACCTAGTATCTTCTTTAGCTTTGTCAAACAAATTGAGAATGAACTAGACAGTACAGTGGTCAAAATAAGAAGTGACCATGGTACTGAATTTCAGTCAGATAGTATGGCAAAACTATGTGAAGAATTTGGGATATTTCAGGAGTTTTCTTCACCAAGAACACCTCACCAAAATGGCATTGCTGAGAGGAAAAAAAGAACCTTGATTGAGGCCGGTAGGACCCTTTTAAGTGACACATCTCTCCCAGAATATTTCTGGGCTGAGGCAGTTAATACTGCATGCCATATAATTAATAGGGCTACCATTACTAAAAGTCATAACAAGACCCCCTATGAGATTATGAAAGGCAGAAAACTAAACTTATCCTATTTCAGGATCTTTGATTGTAAGTGTTTTATACTTAACAATGGAAAGTCTTACTTGACTAAGTTTGCTGCCAAGTCCCAAGAGAGGATCTTTGTTGGGTACAGCAACAATAGTAAGGCTTATAGAGTCTACAACTTGTCTACTCAAGTTGTAGAGGAGTCAGTTCATGTAGTATTTGATGAAACTAGACTTATTAACAATGAGTTGTCTAGTAGTATTTGCAGCTCCACAGGTGTGACTGAGAAGATGGACAAGCTCACTATAGAAGAAGGACCTACTGCAAGACAGCAAGTAGAAGATAGTGGCTGTTGTCCAGGGGGAGTACTACATGTACCTAATTCAGAAGAAGTCCAAGGAGTGCAGCAAGTTGAAGAAACTGAAGAAGTTCAACCTGAAGCCAGGATGCCTCCAGCTAATAGGCATCTAAGAGATCATCTAGCAGATCAAATCATTGGTGATCTAAGACAAGGGGTACAAACAAACAGCAGAAATCAGAGTGCGGCACTCTACTCCAGTTTTCTATCCCAAGTAGAGCCAAAGAAGTTTGAAGAAGCCATCCTAGACCCTCATTGGATTGAGGCAATGCAAGAAGAGCTGAATCAGTTCAAGAGGTGCAAAGTCTGGGAGCTTGTTCCTAAACCAAAAGACCACAACATAATTGGGACCAAGTGGATCTTTAGGAACAAGATGGATGAACATGGAGTAATTTTCAAGAATAAAGCAAGATTGGTTGCTAAAGGATATAGACAGGAAGAAGGTATTGACTTTGATCAAACCTTTGCTCCAGTAGCCAGACTGGAAGCCATAAGGATGTTCCTGGCCTATGCAACCTATCAAGGATTTAAAGTTTACCAAATGGATGTAAAGTCAGCCTTTTTGAATGGTAATCTAAAGGAATAAGTCTATGTGGAACAGCCATCAGGTTTTGTTGATTCAACTCAACCTAATTATGTCTATAGACTTAGGAAGGCTTTGTATGGGTTAAAACAAGCCCCTAGGGCTTGGTATGAAACCCTGTCTAGTTTCCTCATTGACAATAAATTCACAATGGGGAAAATAGACAAGACTCTATTCCTTAGGGAATCCAGAAGCAAAATAATACTAGTCCAAATATATGTAGATGACATCATATTTGGGTCTACTAAAAGTAGTCTTTGCAAAAAGTTTGCAAAACTTATGCAAGGACAATTTGAGATGAGCAGTATGGGGGAACTTAAGTTCTTCTTGGGTCTCTAAGTTAGACAGACTGAGAATGGTTTATCCATATGCCAGTATAAGTTCACCCTAGAACTGATAAGGAAGTATGGTATGGATTCATCCAGTACCATGAAGACTCCTATGGGGTCAACTATGTATATTAACAAAGATGATGCAGGGAAACCTGTAGATGAGACTTTGTATAGAGGGATAGTTGGCTCCCTACTCTATTTGACTGCAAGTAGACCAGATATCATGTATACTACATGTGTCTGTGCTAGGTACCAAGCATGCCCTAAAGTGTCTTATTTGACAGCAGTCAAAAGGATACTGAGATATCTAAAGGACACTCCTTATCTAGGCCTTTGGTACCATAGGAATGGGAACTTTGAACTGACAGGTTATTCAGATGCAGATTTTGCAGGCTGCAAAGAAGACAGAAAAAGTACAATTGGAACCTGTCAATTCCTAGGTGGAATACTAATCTCATGGAGTAACAAAAAGCAAACAAGTGTGGATATCTCCACTGCAGAATCAGAATATGTGGCTGCAGGAAGTTGATGTGCTCAACTTCTATGGATACAACATCAGCTTGAGGATTATGGTATTTAAGTAAGTAGAACACCACTATTTTGTGATTCTACAAGTGCTATATCTATTGCAAACAATCCTGTTTCTCATAGTAGAACTAAACATATTGAAATAAAATATCATTTTCTAAGGGAACATGTAGAAAAAGAAGATATTTCAATAAAATATGTAAAAACAGATAATCAACTAGCTGACATGTATACTAAGTCTTTAGAAGAAACCAAATTCAATAGGTTCAAAATTGAATTAGGTATGATAAACTTAGAATAAGTTTATAGAAATGGCTAAGTAAAATAGGGTCTACACACAGAGTTGTCTGTGTCGAGACAAAAAATTGGTGTCGACACTTCAGAGAAAAGGTGTCGACACATCTAGGAAGTTGGTGTCGACACTTCAGAAAATTAGTGTCGACACATAATAAGTAGGTGTCGACACATCAAAGGTGGTGTCGACACTTAGACTTTATGCAGAATTAGTGAAGTAAAGTCTCGACTATGTGTCAAGCTAAGCGGTGTCGACACATAAACAAGTGTCGACACATATATTCTGTCGACTATACTTGTGTCAACACATTGGTGTCGAGACATTATAAGTCTATGTCGACACTTTTCAATAGTGTCGACACAATTTAAGTTAGTTAACCCGCCCTTTCATCTTCAATCCTAGAAAGGTATAAATA
This sequence comes from Platanthera guangdongensis, assembly GCA_039583875.1. Taxonomy (NCBI): domain Eukaryota; kingdom Viridiplantae; phylum Streptophyta; class Magnoliopsida; order Asparagales; family Orchidaceae; genus Platanthera; species Platanthera guangdongensis. The sequence continues at coordinate 139,557,209 of CM077162.1, read as the reverse complement.
GGATTTCGCCATTGTCTGTCGACACGCTCACCAAAGTTTCGAGACCAAACTTGTGTGTCGACACCTCTCTTCTCTCTATTCAATTTCTTCAAACCCTAATGGCGCCAAAGCTCGAAGAGAATGTGAATGAAGGCTATGAACTGGTGCGACATGCGTTTGATGACGCAGACCCGGAGATCAAGAATGTGGTAACCCTAGTTGCAGACTCAGGGTTAGATTTTCTTGTTTCAGAGCCGACTAAGATCTGGAAGAAAGAAGTATTGGAATTTCTGAATGGCGCAACCCTAGACGAATCTGGACTCAAGATAAAGTCAAAGGTACATGGAGAAAAGGTGAAGGTCTCACCAAAGAGTTTAAGAAAGGTTCTAAACCTACCAAGGACAAAGGAAGATGATGAAGTTACTGCTTCTAAGACCAGAGAAGCTTTAACATGGTGTGGATTGGATTCCAAGCTGAAAATTGGATCAGTATTCAATAGAAAGGGGATGAACAACCAAGGCAAATTTCTCTCAGAAATTATTGACAAGGTGATCTTGAGTAAACCTGGAGGGCATGACAGGGTATCAGCCCATATGTTCAATCTCATGACAAGGATTATCTTCACTTTGAAAACTGATTGGTATGTAGTAGTCTTTGATAAGATTAAAGAGAGCATGAAGAAGCCCAATTTGGGTAGGATACTCAGTCTTTACTTGGCTGGTAGTATACCAGAAGTAATGAGTCAAGCTGCTGGATCTAAAATCAATCATATGAGTAAGATGGACATGAGACTCTTCTCAAGATGGGATAGGGTCTTGACCAAGGAATTGCCAACACCTGAAAAGGTAATACCTCAAAAGAATAAGAAGAAGATAGCCCCTGTGGCTCAAGATTCATCTAGCTGCTCTGAGGAGCAAGTTGTCTTCACACCTGATGATGAACAAGAACCTGGAGATGCTGGGAAGTCTCTAGCTCAACAAGATATTGCAGAGAGGCATGGGGAGTTACCTCAAGCTAGCCCCATACACCAGGATTCTATCCAGGGGTAGCCTCTAGTAGTGCAAGAACGAACTCCACTAGAAAGTGAGCAAGCTACAAACACCATACTTGAGGTACTCACTGAAATCAATAACTTAGTTTTCCCTATAGAGGATACTGTTTTGTCTGATTCATTAAATAATGTTAATCAGCAACCACAGATTGATAGTCAACCCCCAGATGTTGTCATGGAGGACACATCTGTTACAGATCAAGTGGAACCCCATCAAGTAACTGATGAGCTAAGAGAATCTCCATCTCTTCCTCAACAAGAATTTACTATGGAAGATCTCTTCCTTAACTTGGATCAGACAGACTTTGAGAAGGAAAGTGCTGGTGCTGAGGGGGAGAATGCTCATATTGAGAGGGAGCAAGTAGTAATTGTTGAAGAACCTGCAAGGACAGAGCCTGAGAAGCCAAAGGAAGTTGAGGAGATACCTAAGGAGAGGGTAGATATAGCAAGCACTTCAGCCTCAGAAGATGAGGAGGCTGCAAGAGCAAAGAAAAGAAAATTCCAAGTATTTAAAAGAAGAAGCCAGAATTATAAGAAGGCTTTGCAAACTATAGCACCACAGCCTGCACTACAGCCAGCACCAACTGTAGATTACAGTGCTTTGATGGTTGTTATGCAAACTAAGCTTGATGAGCACAGGCAAGCAATTGAAAAGTATGTGGATGAAGGGAAAAAATCTCTACAGTTTGAGCTAGCCCAAGACATTAAGTCTATTAGATTTGAGATGAATCTAAATAAGAAGGAGATGACTGACTGCTTCCACAAGGGAGGGAATGCATTAGTCTATCTAGCTACTCATCAAGATAAAATAAAGGCTCAAGTGGATGACATTGCACTGAAGCAAGGGTATGTTCTGAACAACCAGCTCAGGATGAATGATAATTTGACTGCTTCCCACAATGCCAAAGTAACAGAGATGAAGAATATAGCTGCAGGACAGACTACTTCTACTGCTACTGCTAAAGCAGAGTTTGATAAAGCTTTACGAGAAGGCATAACTGCTTTTACTTCTGCTATTGAAAACTCTCAGAAGCTGATCACTGAAAAACTCCAAAGGTGAAAACCTTTTTACAAGGATGGAGTCAATTATCTCAATGCCCAAATCAGATTTGAAAAAGATGATCTCAGAGATCACATGGAAAGAGAAGTCATAAAGGGGGACAGGGTGTTAGTCAAAGCAGGCTCTGATCATGCAAAATGGATTTCTAATTCTATCAGAGCCACTCTTGGTTATCCTCCTTTATGTGATGATGACAATGTAGCAGAATCTGGGATACATCCTGCATATCTAGGAGGGGAGCAACCTGAAGTGGCTCAAGTAATCTACCCTCCTCCAGATTTTGATATGGTACAAGCTGATATACAGTCCATGTATAGCCCACCTGAGGGACAGAAGAATGTCATCATAGAAAAGGTGGTTCAGCCAGTATCTGAGGCTTTACAGGAAGCTATACTGAAAGAACAAGCTGAACAAGAAGCTAGATTGTCTAAGAAGAGGTTCAGAGAGCAAGCTGAACAAAGGCCTGACTTTTAGCAGTGGAGTCCCACTTCAAGGAATATCATTCTAACTGCATGGAAGGCTGCCAAAGATAATGTTCAAGATAGAAATAAGTGGTATTCTGAACTTGAGTGGAGAAAGCATGAATCTAGGCAAGAAGCCATATTGCAATATAGAAGAAAGGCAAAGATGGGAAAGCTACCTCCTACTGCCCAGGAGCCTAGCAAGTACTTTCCCAAGCCTTATCATTACTTTGAGAGGCAGAAGATTAAAGCTGAAGAGCTAAAGAAGAAGGAGCTGAAAGGGAAAAAGCCTGCTGATACTGAAGATGATGTAGCCCCTATACAAGCCAAGATACAGTCTGGAAAGGGAATAGTGATCAAGGATGCTGAGCAAAAATAGAATAGAATTTTCTTCAGTTTATAATTGTAATCTTTTGATTTTAAACACTTTGTAAACTTTTGAAAAATGAATATGACAATGTTGATAGAACAATGTGATGTGTGATAAATCTATTTCATAATTGTTCTGAGATGATATCTATGTATACATGTTTGTTTAATACATGTTTATGTTTTCCCTGATTGCATAATCATGTTTTACATCATTCTGTAATTTTATTATGAATGGTGTATATCATTGACTAAGGGTTATGACTTCTCCAAATAGGTGGAGATTGTTGGGTACATTGGTAAAAATGTACCTGATTTAAAGAAGCCTCACCCTACTCAATGATATACATCAAAATGTATTTGATGTATTTTGAGTTGCCTTGTGCAGGTTAAGTATTTGCAGGGAAAGATGAAAAGTTTCTAAGTCCATGTGTCGACACCCAGGAGCAAAGTGTCGACACTTAAGAAGTCTTGTGTCGACACCCAGGCAAGCAGTGTCAACACTTGGAGTAATTTTGTCGACACCAGGGATGCAGAGTCGACACTAGATAGAAAGTGTCGACATATACAGGTTGTGTCGACAGTCAATGAATAAAAGTCCAGTGAAGCTGTGTCGACACTTAGCAGCAGTGTCGACACCTAGAGGAACTGTGTCTACATCAGAAAGTGTGGACACTTGGAGGCTGTGTCGACACTCAGCAAAAGTCAGCAGAGTCTAAGTATAAGTGTCGACATAATAAAGAAGTGTCGACACTCAGTAGAAGACTCAACACTTGAAGAAAGTGTTGACACAATGAAGAATGTGTCGACACTCAGCAGAAGACTCAACACATGAAGAAAGTGTCGACACTAGGATGCTGTGTCGACACTCAGCAAAGTTCAACAAAATATTCTAAGTACAAGTGTCGACACTAAGGAGATGTGTCGACACTCAGCCAAAGTGTCAACAGAAGAAGAATGTGTCGACACAAGGAGCTGTGTCGACACCCAGCAAATTTATATGAAGACTAAGTACAAGTGTCGACACCAAGCAGATGTGTCGACACTCAGAAAGTATCCACACAGAGGGCATGTGTCGACACCAAGAAGAAGTGTCGACACTGAACAAGTTCAACACATGAAGATGTGTCGACACAAAGGAGTTGTGTCGACACTTACAAGAATTCAACAAAGTACTGAAGAACAAAGAGTTGTGTCGACACTCAATATCAGTGTCGACACATATTGAAGAAGCTGTGTCGAGAAGTGAATTCTACAACACAAGAAGTTGTGTCGACACCTTGAAGGCTAGTGTCGACACTTAGTCTACTTGTGTCGACACTTAGTCTATAAGTGTCGACACTTAAAGACAGATTGTCTCGACACTTTCAGACAGTTGCAGTTATTTCAAGAACTGACTGGATGACTTGACAGCTGCCATTCCAGTCGGTCTACTACACTTGTCAGAGTTGTCAGAAATCAGTTAGGAACTGGACCAGCCGGTTACCATGAAGAAGGCCTATATATAGGCTTATACTGTCTACTGAATCAGATGATCAACACATCAAGTAATACACACAAGATCTAGCTATTCATTGAATAATCTAGTGAAGATCTAAGAAGTTGGAGAGAGAGTGCTCCATCCAAGAAGACAGCCATTGGAACCAGGCTGTGAAGAAGGATTCAGACCTAGTTTTGAATCTTAAGTTGCAGAGATCAAAGATCAGCTGCAGAGAAGATCAATCATATTGTGTTCTACATTCAAGAAGCTTTGAAGAAAAGCCAAGTGAGATTGATCTCAGCAGAGTTCTTCCAAGAACTCATCAAGAACCTATCAACTCATCTCTCTTTTCTGAGTTGTAGGTATATACACTTTGTATTTTATATTTCTTGTAGGATACTTAGGGATCTGAGTTGTAAGCCTGCAATTATAAAGGCTGAGTGGTAGGGCCTGTGTGCCTGAGTGTAGGAGATCTGTATATCTGAGTGTAGGCCTGTTGTGGCTGAGTGTAGGCCTTGTGGCTGAGTGTAGCCTTTGTGAAGAAGCTGAGTGTAGGTCTTTGAAGAAGACTGAGTTGTAGGCCCCTGGGCCTGAGTTGTAGGAACCTGTTTTGGGGTTCTGTGTGTAAGATCTGAGGATCTGAGATAGTGGAGGAGTTTGGCTGAATCTAGTACACTACTAGATAGGCGAAGGGGGAAAGTGGATGTACCCAAACCTTGGGGAACCACTATAAATTTATGTGTTCACTGTGTGCTTGATTGATTGCTATGATTACTGATTGACTGTTGTGTAGAATTAGTTATAAATCTGTGATATAATCTGAATTCTGCCTAAAAAAGTGTAAAAAGATTTAGTCATCTATTCACCCCCCCCCCTCTAGGTGATTAGGTACAATTTCTTTCAGGCTGGATGATCTTTTAGATGTCTATTTGCTGGAGGCAACCTGTCTTCAGGTTGTACACCTTCATTCTCTTCAACTTGCTGCACCCGTTGGTCTTCTTCTGTATCAGGTGTATCTAGTACTCCCCCTAGACAGCAGCCACCTTCTTCTATTTGCTGACTTGCAGTGGGACCTTCTTCTATAGTGAGCTTGTCCATCTTCTCAGTCACACCTGTAGAGCTGCAAATACTACTAGACAATTCATTGTTAATGAGTCTAACTTCATCAAAAACTACATGAACAGACTCTTCTACAACTTGAGTAGTCAAGTTGTAGACCCTATAAGCCTTACTGTTATTACCGTACCCAACAAAGATCCCCTCTTGGGATTTGGAAGCAAACTTGGTTAATTAAGAATTACCATTGTTAAGTATATAACATTTACAACCAAAGATTCTGAAATAAGATAGGTTTGGTTTTCTGCCTTTCACAATCTCATAGGGGGTCTTATTGTGGCTCTTGGTGATAGTAGCCCTATTAATTACATGACATGCAGTGTTTACTACCTCAGCCCAGAAATATTCAGGGTGAGATGTGTCACTTAATAGGGTTCTACCAGCCTCAATCAAGGTTCTATTTTTCTTTTCAGCAATGCCATTTTTCTGAGGTGTTCTTGGTGAAGAAAATTCCTGAAAAATTCCAAATTCTTCACACAGTTTTGTCAGACTGTCAGACTGCAATTCAATACCATGGTCACTTCTGATTTTGACCATTGTACTGTCCAATTCATTCTGAATTTGTTTAACAAAGTTGTATAAGATACTTGGAGTTTCAGATTTCTGTCTAAGGAAGAACACTCAGGAAATCCTTGAGTAGTCATCTACAACAACAAATGTGTAGACCTTCCTACCTAGGCTGTGAACTGGCATAGGACAAAAGAGATCCATATGCAAGAGGTATAAGCACCTCACAGCATCTTTGTTCTCAATGCTATTAAAGGTGGATCAAGTCTGCTTGCCCTTTTGACAACCTGAGCATATCCCATCCTTAATACACTTAACCTGTGGACCATTCCTCACTAACTCTTTACTATAGAGTTGACCAATTGTCTTATAGTTAAGATGGGCTAGCCACTTGTGCCATTTGACATAATGAGAGACTTTCTCATCAGCTACAAGACACACAGGAGAAATATTATTCTCAGGCATAATGTCTAGACAATAGACATTTCTCTTCCTATAACCTCTCAGAATGATCTTTTAATCATTTGACCTCCTGATATGACAACCATCTTTGACAAATGAGATGTCATATCCTAAATCACTCAGCTGACTTATACTAATGAGGTTGTGTTTCAAACCTTTAACATAAGCTACTTGAGTAATTGTAATAAGGTTGCTAGAAATGTTACCAAAGCCTTTGATGATTCCTTTTTCAGAACCACCAAAGGTGACTTTAGGACCATCCTTGATTGTTGTATAGTCCTTCAGCAATCCCCTAGTTCCAGTCATGTGCCTGGAACATCCACTGTCCAAGTACCATATTGGGGTATGGCCACTTGGAATCACCTGGAAAACAGATTACTTAACCTTAGAACCCAAAAACTTCTTGGGTCCTTGGTGCAAGTTATTCTGACACTTAACAAAACTACCTGTAGCTTTTCTAGCAGTCAGTTTGCTACCCGTCTTGGCATTAGAATTATGCCAACAGTGTATGGCAAAGTGTCCTATCTTGCCACAGCACTAGCACTCAAATCTGTTGTACCTTTGTTTAGATACAACCCTGGCTGTTTTATCTTCAGCAGGCTTCTTGTTGAGCACTTGGGCTTTGCCCTTAGACTTGGACTATACAGTCTTGGAAGGTTTAGTAAACCCCAATCCAGTTTTACCCTTTTGAGGAATGAAATCATCTATCAAAGGTAGAACAGACTTTGGTTTAGAAAACCTTGCTACTATATCTCTCTCTTTCTGAAGACTAATCTCCAGATTTCTGATTTGATCATTTTTAAATGTTATAGTTCCCATCTGAATAACAGTAATGTGCTTCAGTCTGGCTATTTCATTTAATTTCTGATCAAGCAACTTGTCAAAATCTGTTGCAGCAACCTTAAGACTGACAATCTCCTTAGCCTGACTCTTGGCTAAGAATTTGCTTTTCTTCAAAGCTTGCAACACTACTCTATATTCATCAATCAACTGATGAATATCTCATTCAGATTCAGATCCACTAACATCATTTGATGCTGATGTATCTGAATCTGACTCAGTACAAGAAATTGAACTAACAGAACAATTTTGTACCTGACTTGGTCCAGGATGATCCTGGATTTTGTCTCCTTCTGATAAGGCCATCAGTCCCTGACACTGATTGTCCTCATGCTCATATATTGAGTTCATTAATTGTATAAACTCATCTTCCCCTTCTTCAGCAACCAGTCCAATATAAGCTTCAGCTTCTGAATCTGATTCTGAAGATGACATATCAGATAGACTTTTGTCCTTCTTAACAACAAAGGACCTTTCCTTTTTGCCCTTGATTTGAGTCTTCTACTTATCAGTTGACTCTTTCCTCTTCTCTGGACAGTCAGCAACAACATATCCCTATCTATTACAATAATAGCAAACTATCTTAGAGGATGTAGTTTTACTTTACCTGGACTTTCTTCTTTCATTCTTTGATGACTTCTGTGAAGTGGATGGCTTAGACCTCCACTGTTTCTTCTTAAGAAACTTCTGAAAATGTTTAGTGAAAGCTGCAAAATCTTCATCACTCTCACTGCTTTCAGAATTCTTGCTTTCTGACTCATATGTCTCAGTCTCAGCAACTTTTGGAGGTGTAGATGGAGACTTACTTTTATATTTCCTAGTGGCTTCTGTCTTGAAAGCCACAGCTCTTTCTTTGTGCTCAGCTGTGGTAGTCTTCTCTTCCTCCTTCCTAACCATTAGCTGCATTTCATAGGATAACAGCTTTACAAATAATGTTGGAGGAGGAATGTCTGCTAATTTGGCCATTTCCCTTATGACACAAATCTTGGTATCCCAGTCTTTAGTTAGGGATCTCAAGAACTCATCATTTAACTCATAATTGCTAAACTCTCTTCCATAGGACATCAAATCATTGACTATCCTATAGAATTTCTTGTAGCATTCAGTTATACTATCAGACCTGTCTTGTCTAAAGCTTTCATACTCTTGGTTTAACAAAGACTTCCTGTCTTGTCTAACTTCTTCTGAACCCTCCATATAGACTATCAGTGTATCCCACATTTCTTTAGAAGTTTTACAGTGAATCAAATTCTGAAATGTTGCATCATCTATTGCACTTACTATAATATTTTGGGCCCTCTTGTCCATAGTGGCCAGAATAATCTCATCTTTAGTCATCTCTGAATAGTCCTTAGGAGTTCTCTGATTTGCATCCAGGACAGATACTTTCATTGGCACATATGGCCCTTCTTTGACTGTGATATATATTCTAGGGTCAGAGGCTTCCATAAAAAGTCTAACCCTTTCTTTCCAAATGCCAAAAATTTCCTTTCTACAGATTGGCAACTTCATGGATCCTAGCTCTTTGTGATTCTCAGTGGAACCCATTTTCTTGATTCTTGAGTATGCTAATTCTGCCAACAGGATCTTGTGCTCAGACTGTTATGTCCTTTTTGAGTAACCTCCCTCTGATACCACTTGAAAGAACTAGTGCCTAAACACCTAGAGGGGGGGGGTGAATAGGTGCACTTAATCTTTTTAAACTTTGATGGCAGAAACACAAAATTATATGTAATTCTTCACAGCAATACAACACAACAATCACAGAATAAAGCACACACAGAGAACACACAGATTTTATAGTGGTTCCCCAAGGTCTGAGTACATCCACTTTCCCCCTTCGCCTATCTAGTAGTGTACTAGATTCGGCCCAACTTCTCCACTATTTCTCAGATCCTCAGATCTTACACTCAGAACCCCAAATAGGTTCCTACAGCTCAGAGTGATCCCATTCTTACAACTCAGGCTCAAAAGCCCTACCACTCAGTCTTCACCAAGACCTACACATAGCCTTCAACAAGGCCTACACTCAGCCCTCACCAAGGCCTACACTCAGAGAAATGAATCTCCTACACTCAGGCACACAAGCCCTACCACTCAGCCTTTATAATTTCAGGCTTACAACTCAGATCCCTTAGGATCCTACAAGAAATTAAAATTACAAAGTATATAACCACAACTCAGAATGAGAGAGGAGTTGACTGGTTTCTTGATGAGTTCTTGGAAGAACTTTGCTGAGATCAACCTCCCTTGGCTTTCTTCAAAGCTTCTTCAATTAGAACACAGTAGGGTTGAAACTCTATGCAGATGATCTTCAATCACTACTGACTTAAGAATCAGATCTCAATCTAAAACATTCTTCACAGCCTGGTTCAACAGCTGTCTTCTTAAAAGGAGCTCTCTCTCTCCAACTTCTTAGATCTTCACTTGAAGGTCTTCTTCTGGTTTGTTGTTTCTCACTTCAGTGATTGCTCTATTCTCTCTGTCGATTTCCTCCTTCTATTGAAAGAGTAAGCCTTTATATAGGCTTTCTTCATGGTGACCGGCTGATCCGGTTTCTAACAACTTTTTGACAGCACTGACAGTTGCAGTAGACCGGCTGGAATGACAGATGTCAAGTCATCCAGTCACTTCCTGAATTTTTTGTAACTGTCTGAAAGTGTCGAGACAGTCAGTCTTTAAGTGTCGACACTAATCTGAAAGTGTCGAGACAGTCAGCCTTTAAGTGTCGACACTAATAGACTAAGTGTCGACACAAGTAGACTAAGTGTAGACACTAGCCTTGTTGGTGTCGACACAACTCCTTGTGTTGTTGTATCTGTATCTCGACACAGCTTCTTCTGAATGTGTCGACACTGATTCTGTGTGTCGACACAAGCCTTCTGTTGAATTTGTCGACACTGATTGAAGGTGTCGACACAAGACTTCAATACTTTATCTGATTTCTGCTGAGTGTCGACACAACTCCTTTGTGTCGACACAAGCCTTCTTGTGTTGAACTTTATTGAGTGTCGACACATCTCCTTTGTGTCGACACATGCTTCATGTCTTGAAACATTGCTGAGTGTCGACACAGCTCCAAGTGTCGACACTTGTACTTGAACTTTTGTTGAAGTTTGTTGAGTGTCGACAAAGCTCCTTTGTGTCGACACATTCTTCATGTGTTGAGACTTTTGCTGAGTGTCGACACAGCCTCCTAGTGTCGACACATGTACTTGAACTTTGTTGATGTTTGCTGAGTGTCGACACAGCTCCCTAGTGTCGACACCTTTGATGTCGACAAAGTTCCTCAAGGTGTCGACACTGCTTCAAAGTGTCGACACTGATTCTTTAGACATTTCTTCATTGAGTGTCGACACTTCCTGTATGTGTCGACACTTTTCTTCTGGTGTCGACTCTGCATCCCTGGTGTCGACACAACTACTCCAAGTGTCGACACAGCTTCTTTGGGTGTCGACACAAGTCTCCTTAAGTTTCGACACTTTTCTTCTAGGTGTCGACACATGTACTTAGAAACTTTTTGCTTTCCTTGCAATTACTTAACATGCACAAATAAACTCAAAACACATTAAATACACCTTGATGTATATCATTGAGTTGAGTGAGGCTTCTTCAAATCAGGTACATATATTCCAATGTACCCAACACAAATACTCTAGGGTTAGATCCACTACAATAAGTAAGGGTTTGGGAAATATGATAGCAACCAATAAAAGTAAGTGCCTTGCGAAAGGGAGCTTTGGGCGTAATCCCATCATATTTCCTATTGCCTTCGAGAGCCCTTCACGGGGTATACCTTCGGCAGTCCTGGGCTAACTTAACTGTAGGTAAAACTAAATTGTAAGAGTAGTTAGTGTAACTAAGGGTTCACCTTCACCCACCTCGATGTCCCGGGGTGTAGGTTGGGTCACTCGGGCTGTAGGCTTAGTGGAGTTGGTGACGGGAAGGTTGTCCCGGCGAGCTTTGGCTCGGTTGATGTTGGTGATGGGCGGTTGGCCCGCCAAGCTTTGGCTCGGCTGTTGTTCACGACGGATGTGTTTGTCCGGGGAGCTTTAACTCGGTGGCTATACATCAAGGTGTCATGTGCATAAGTAAAAGGTGGCGGGTCTTCGGTATTGGAGGGTCGATGCACCGATGCCAATACGTTGACTCGACAATTATGGTTTATCACTTCGCCAAATAAAGTCTGGTGCGCTAGCCGGCAAGAGTATGCAGGAGCTCCGCTTAGGGCACCAGCGTCGAGGCATACGATAGGTCTGACTGGTAGTGTAATTACCAGTTTAGAGTTGGGTGAGGCCCAACACACCGCTTCTGTTTGCCACTACGGAGGTATCTTTGGAGGTTGGACTCCAGAAAGGGGGAACTAAAGGTCTGTGTACACAAAGTCGAGTGGGTGAGTTGCACTTACATGATCACATAATGGCATAATTGTATTTCATAGCATAATTATTGCATATATCCCGACACTTATTGTATAAGTGGTATGCGACGCTTGTACAATAGGCCATGCAAAATGACCCCTTGGTTTATAAGTTCGTGCGAGCGGGCTTATAAGTTAAGGTTTTATTTCAGTAAATATATATGTATGCTTTTTAGAAAACAGACACCCTATCGTATAAATTGGTATGAGACTTTTTATATGATAGGAGCCCTGCAAAAGATCCTTTGGCCTATGTTTTTTTGCATAAGTTAAGGTTACTTTTATTGTTCAGTATATTTTTCATACCTTTATTACTGCCTTATATACTATAGAACTGCTAGTTTAGTTCCGCCTCCATCTGCTCGTTTTGTTATTCTCCACCTTCATGTCCTCTCCTTTCCTCCTCCCCGCTCGGTGCCTAGGAGCCATGGGGGAAGGCCCGGGGGATGATAGGGTTTGGTCTTTTAGACTAACGGTTTTCGAAACGCATCATTTTATGGGACCGTGGAGCGCAGCATGGAGGAGCAGCCCCGGAGGTCGGCATGCTTGGAGATGGGGTAGTCTAGCATCGGAGTTCAGACAGCAGGGACTGTGACTCCTGATCTCCAGTAGTTATATTTATATTGCATCCATGATGAGAGACATGTAGTGAGGATTTGATGTCCTTGGCATGAACCCAAGACTTAGTACTTTTATTATTTCTGTGGACACTCCTTTCGTGTAGTTTATTTACTACATATGTGATTTGTGTGGACTTGCTTGATTATTTTGCTACGAATGTGATCGATTTGGCTGGCAGAATCGGCATTTTGTGGTGATGACCTTCTCAGGCGCGAAGGTGTCACCGCAAAGTGGTGGTTCTGTGCCTAAGACCCCCGTGTTTCAAAAAGGTGGGGGGGGGGGGGGGGGGTCTTACATGTGGTATCAGAATGGACATCGATCGAAAAGTAGCAGTACACAACCCCTGGGTCACCCCCGCACGAGTTTAGTTTGGGGACAAACTAAGCAGCAAAAGTAGTGGTGTGCCCATATGGGCGATCACATGAAAATTGTCCACTTTTAATTAGGTTTGAGTCGATTATTTACTTATGGAGTTTTTTACGCAGCCCCCAGCATAGCCTACGCCACAGGGTGTATTCCAGCAGACTCCGAATGTTACACCACCTCCCCCGGTCCCAACTCTATTCCTATAGTCGGAGATGGGGCAGACACTGACAAATATCTCAGATGCTTTTAGGGCTCAACAGGTTCCGGCTCCGCAGCCAAACCAGGGGGCCAACTGGCTGAGTATTTTCCGAGGACTTTCTCCCCCGTCCTACTTGGGGACAGAGTCGGTCGTTCGGACAGAGGAGTGGTTGGACATCATGTATGAGATGCTGACTGGTATCTGGTGCCTGTGGTAGGAGAGACTGCCCTTGGTCGTCTCTTGCTTGGAGTCCCATGCCAAGAGATGGTTGAAGACTTCACTGGACACGATATTTGCTTACAGAGATGTTGCTGAGATAGCTTGGGGGGAATTCAGTGCCACACTGTTGGAGCATTTTGTTCCGCAGTCGGCTAAAGATGAGCTGGAGGATAGATTTCTAAAGTTGAGACAGAATAGCAAGACAGTGGTGGAGTATCATCGGGAGTTCAACCACCTAGCCCGGTTTGCAGATTCTTATCAGTTGGATGAGGAAGGTTACACTAAGAGGTTCTATAAGGGCCTGCGAGAGGATCTGTGGGAGGCTCTGCTGTTCGTGTCCGATGGGCCTATTCCTCGGATATTGGAGATGGCGAAAAGGATCGAGGCAGATTGGCATACTACCTGAGACCGGAAGCGGCTAACTCAAGATCAGGGCCGGGGAGCCAGGAATGATCAGCGACGGGGCCGCATTACATAGTGGAGAAAAGGAGAAGATCAGCCTCGTTAGGAGGTGATATAGGAGCAGAGGGAACCAACAGTTGTGGCCCCTCAACCCCCCCCCCCCCCAAGATGCGGGAGCTGCAGAGACCCAGGGGTATGGCATATCCCCCACCAGAGTGTTTCAACTGCCACCAGGTGGGGCATATCAGGAGGAACTGCCCCATGAGGGGGACACCAACAACAGCAACACTGGCTGCCCCGCTAGCTCAGTATTTTGGAGGCCAAGGATGTGGCCGTTGTCGTGGATACCAGGGCAGAGACCACAGGTAGGAGAGGGAGCAAGTATATGCACTGGATTTGACTCAACAACGGAATCCGGAGCAAGTGATCACAGGTATGCTAGTGAATTTTAAGTCTTCTCTTTCCTAGAAAATTTAAGTTATGGATATAGAACTGATAAACTAGGAAAGAAAACCTCAATTAGATTTCTAAGACTTTAAGTTACCCCCCCCCCCCCCCAGGAATAGTCTTCATCAGCGGCAAGACCGCCTATACAGTGTTCGAAACCGGTGCCTCGCACTCGTTCGTGTTGGAAGCCTTCGTGGAAGGCCTGGAAGGCGTGGAGAGATTCACAGGCCTGATGATGAGGATACGGCTACCTGACGGATCATAGTTATTCACTATCGCCAGCTACAACATGGAGGCGGAGATCGACAGAAAGATATTTGAAGGACCAGCGACGATCATGAATATGCCAGTCTTCGATTTGATTCTGGGAATGACATGGTTGCACTGGAACCATGCTCAGATTGACTGCATGTCTAAGAGGATTACTATGTGGAATGGGGATTCCTACATCATCATCGAAGTTATTAGATCTCTTCCCCCTCTCTTGCTGTTATCCGTGCAGCCCGTTAAGGCCCACTTGTAGGGGGAGGAAGTCTCTGAAGTGTTATTTGAAATGACCGAGTCCAAGGGTTCCATCTCGAATATCCCGATGATGCGAGATTTTGCCGACGTATTTCCAGAGAAGCTTCCAGTGCTACACCCGCACCGGGAGTAGGATTTTCGGATACAGCTGGTGCCGGGGGCTAAGCCAGCATCTAGAGCCCCTTACCGGATGGCCCCAAAGGAGCTGAAAGAGTTTCAGAGCCAGCTATAGGAGTCAGTGGAGGACGGATTTGTCCGGCCAAGCTCTTCACCATTGGTTGCCCCGGTGTTATTCGTCAAGAAGAAGGATGTGACACTCAGATTATGCAAAGACTACCAGGCACTAGACCGACTGACAGTCCGGAATACCTATCCACTGCCAAGGATAGATGAGGTGTTTGATCAACTGGAGGGCGCACATTTCTTTTCAAAATTTGATTTGAGGTCGGGCTACTATCAGCTGCGGATCCAGGAGGAGGACATACCGAAGACTGCCTTCAGTAGCAGATATGGGCTGTTCGAGTTTATTGTGATGCCCTTCAGGCTCACAAATGCACCGTTGGCGTTCATGAGCCTCATGAATCAGGTGTTCGAGGAATATCTGGATGTGTTCGTCATTGTATTTATTGATGACATCCTCATCTACTTGATGACAGAGGAGGAGTACACATGACATCTGACGCAGACCTTGGAGAGACTACGGGAACACCAGCTTTATGTGAAGTTCAGCAAATGCCAGTCCTGGTTGAGGGAGGTGGCTTTTCTAGGCCATATCATTAGTAGTGTTGTGTTGGCAGTGGACCCGGCCAAGATTCAGGCAGTTCGGGATTGGCGGCAGCTGAAGTCGGCCACAGATGTGCGGATTTTTCTAGGAATGGCTGGTTATTTCCGAAAGTTTATGGTGGGGTTTTCTTATATTGCCCTTCCACTCACATCCCTGATGAGGAAGGATGTGCCCTTTGTCTGGACCACGCGGTGCTAGGTGAATTTTCAGGAGCTGAAGGATCGACTCACCTCGGCTCCTATACTTGCCCTCCCTTCGGGGAAAGAAGGATTTCAGGTCTACACCGATGCTTCCTACCAGGGCATGGGTGCGGTGCTGATGCATAATGGACATGTGATAGCATACGCTTCCCGGCAGCTGAAGAAGCTTGAGCAGAACTACCCAGTTCATGACTTAGAGATGGGAGCGGTCATTTTTGCTCTGAAAGTCTAGCGACACTATCTGTACAGTGTCCACTACGACATTTACTCCGATCACAAGAATTTGAGGTTTGTGGACACACAAAAAGAGCTAAACATCAGGCAAAGACGCTGGGTCGAATTTCTAGCAGATTACTAGTACGAGATGCAGTACCACCCAAGGAAGGCGAATGTGGTGGCAGATGCACTGAGCCGGAACGCTGCAAACCCTAGAGCAAGAACGCAATTGATGGCCTTGGAGTTTGTCCAGATGTTTGATAAAATGCAGATATCCTTGGTATCCGAGGATCACCCAGAGCTGTACCGGGAGTACCTAGCATCGTTGGTTGCCCCAGATGATATTCGAGACCGAGTCAGAGATGGGCAGAGGCATGATGCCCAGCTAGAACTGATATTTCGGGCCTTAGAAGCAGGCACAGCTAGAGATTACTTGCTGAGGGATGGTCTAGTGTGTTTCTGAGGATGGATTTACATACCATAGGGAGGCCATGTCCGGGAAGATATCATGTCGGAAGCTCATTGCAGTCGGTATTCAGTACACCTGTTAGTTACGAAGATGACTGCGGATTTGAATAAGACCATGTACTGGCCAGGCATGAAGAAGGATATCACCTACTTCACGACCCATTGCGAGGCATTCCAGTTGGTGAAGGCAGAGTGCAGAAACCCCACAGGATTGTTGCAGCCACTCCCAGTGCCGGAGTGGAAGTTCGATGATGTCGCGATGGACTTCATATATGGGCTTCCCCGATTGTGGACTGGAAACGATTCGATCTGGGTGATCGTCGACCGGTTGATGAAGGTAGGCAGATTTATTCCGATTAGGAAGGATGACTCAGTTGGTGTGTTGGTTTGAAAGTTCGTGGAGCAGTTCGTCCGTTATCATGGCGTACCCAGGTCGATTGTATCAGATCGAGATGGACGATTTACGTTCAGGGAGTGGAGATCAGTGCAGACTTACTTGGGCACTCGGCTAACATTCAGTATAATGTTTCATCCCCAGACTGATGGGCAGAAGGAACGCACTAATCGGACCTTGGAAGATCTGCTGCGACTTTGTATATTGTATCGCGGTGAGCCCTGGGAGAAGCTGTTGCCACTAATCGAGTTCTCATATAATAACAGCTACTAGTCTAGCATAAGGATGGCTCCTTATGAGGCCCTATACAGACAGAGGTGTAGGACTCCGCTAGCTTGGATATAGGACGAGGATCCAAAGGCTCTGGGTTTAGAGTTTGTCGAGGACACCGAGGCTCATGTGAGGTTGATACGGGATAGGATACTAGAGGAACAGAGCCGACAGGCTAAGTATTACGATGCTCGGCATCGTCAGGTGGAGTTCCAGGTGGGGGACCAGGTGTTCTTGAAGATCCGACCAATGCATGGGGTTTCACGGGTGCGCGGTCGAAAGAAGAAGATCAGCCCAAGATATATGGGGCCCTATAGGATCCGGGAGCTTGTCGGTCCCTTGGCATACAAGCTTGAAATGCCGCCATAGCAGGCGAAACTGCACGTCGTGTTCTATGTATCATCTATCAGGACAGCTCTATTACACCTGGAGCAGTAGATTACGACCACTTATGGGCCGGTAGCATCTGATCGGTCAGTTCACCTGGAACCGGTCCAGATCGACGACATGGGGGTAAGAGTCTTGTGCCGCAAGAAGGTTCCATTGGTCAAGATCCTGTGGAGGAATCATGGGTGAGAGGAGCACACATGGGAGCCTCAGGAATTGATGCAACAGAGGTACCTAGAGCTTTTCAGTCAGTTATTACTCACAACCTCTCGGGATGTTACAATGTTCCTTTCATATTTGAAACACCGTAGGCCTAACTAGAATTTCGAGGATGAAATTTTTTTGTTTATATATTTGGATTTGTAACATCCCTCAAACAACTAGACACATAGGAGTGGTTTTGTCATGACTAGGTAATGACAAAATCCTAGGAAGCCCAAGAAGGCCCAGTTAACCTAGGAATGTAGGTGAGACCACTATGGTCTGCAAATAATTAATTTCTGAAACCTAGTTTAAGATGATCATGGGGCTTCACCAAGACTTTAAGATCTCATCATGGTTTCACTAACCCATTGTAAGGTCCATTAGAGCCTTAGGGGTCCATTGGAGTCTACCCACGGTGGCCATGTTGACCTAGAACCACTCTAGGCCTAAATTGGGCAAGCTGCCCTAACTAAGGGCAGTGTACCCTAGTGAAGCCCAACTAACCCTACCAGCATCTACTTAGACCTAGAGTGGTGTCAGTGGGTCACTCAGGACCCATGGAGGGAAGTCAAAGTGATTAAGTTGACCAAAGTCAACTCTAACCCTAAATGGGTCAAACTAGCCTACTTAGGGTCAATTGACCCTCCCCTAGCCAAAGTGGGCCAAACCCGTACCCTACCAACCCTAGGTGAGGTCAAAGGGCCACTAAAGACCTATTGGGGTCAACAAAGAGTTTGGGTTGACCAAAGTCAAACCTAACCTTAGTTTGGGCAAGTACCCTTCCTAAGGATAGGTGACCTCCAAAGTATCAAGTCAACCGTACCCATCCCAACCTAGACCATAGGGGAGCACAATAGGTAACCAAGGATCCAATGATGGTAACAGAAAAGGTCAATTTGACATAGGTCAACCCTGGTTAAGGATAGGTCAGACTTAGCCCAAATGGGCTAACCCAAGCTCAAGCCCTCTTTCCAATTGGGATAGCCTTATTATCATGAAAATTATTAGTTAGTGGCCTTCCAATAGGCTAGAGTGGTATGAATGGCCAACAAAGATGACTAGGAGAGAGAAAACCTCAACCTCACTTTAATGGAGGAGAGAGAGAAAGGTGAAAGGGTGCCATTCCTGGCCAAGGAGGCCAAAGGCCATACCCCATTGGCTGATCCAGCTCCACACTCAATTCAGGAAGACCAGGGGCCAGATTGGAGGTTGTTTAGGGCCGGAACAGTGCCACCATGCCATGGCCGAAATGTGCCTTCAATGGCCATTAACAGCCATTGAAGCATTGGTCATTCCTTCCACCTCCAAACGGCTGGATTCAACTCCTCTGGGGAAGGGGAGTAATTTCCAGTCGTTTCCCTGCTAGATTGAGCCCAGATTCACCCCCCCCCCCCACACACAACCCATGACCGAGAGCCACCTTAAGGGCCCATTAATGGCCAACACCAGCTTGACACCTCCCCTCCCTCTTCTTATTATCTTAAAAGCTTCCCTAGGATTCAAGCTTTCAGTTCCACATCTTGCTCGAAGGAGACAACCAACTTCGTAGTGCTATTGCAGAGCTCCATCGACATCTCCTCCACCATTGGCTTCACGGTGATAGACGTGTCTCCAGACCGTAAACAAGGTCATCCTCCACTACTTTTTCCATGGGTAGATCTTAGCAATCCTTAGGGCCATGTTTCGGTCTCCATTTAGCACGATCGGGAGAGCTTCTCTCCAAGCTTTTCCGCAAAATTCTTCTCATCAGCTTGGCCGGAATGGGCCTCTATGGCGGCAGTGCCGCCGCCTGGCGACAACCAGCACCTCAACGAAGGTGGTTGTAGCGGGGGCCGGTCAGGGAGGTGGTTGGATGGCCGGCGAAAATGTGTGAAAGATGCTTCAGGAAAATCAAATCCAGGCCGTTGATGCGCGGGGATGATGATGGGATGACGTTCATTAGTTCGCCAAGATTCGTGCATATTAGAAATTAAACAAATGGTTTATATTATATATTTAAATATTTCTGTCACACTTTTCCTAATTAATGTTTTTAATTTTTAAAAATACTTAGACGCTAATTCACGCAATATGGTCAACATACAAATTGTAGCCAGGAGAGTCTAGTTTATTGCAAAATTTGTTTGAAGCAATTTGGGTGCTTGGTGTGATGAGTGCACTCATTTTGGTGCGGTCTATACCTACGGCTAGGCAGAAATTTATGTGGGTTCCCACACTTCATCTATGGTCCAAATGACTTGCAATTTGGACAGGGAGTCACCCTAGACCATATCTAGTCCTGCCCAAAAATGAGTATTTTTGGGGACAATGTTTCTATAGTTTTGGAAATTATTTATTTTCTCTAGAGTATATTACTTTAGGGACCAAATGACACCCAAACTCACCCAAATTTTGGTGAGTCGTGCTTGGGGTCATTATAAAGCTCAGATTAAAAATTCATCTCATTTGGAGGTGGTGTGAATTGAAATCATGCAAACCATAGCTTTGCCTTTAAAGGGTATTTTGGTCAAAAAGTGTACTTTAGGTTTTGAGTGACCAAATCATCTCAACAGAGGCTAATATTTGGGCCACTGACTTGGCATGGCTATTAGCACCTTCCCATGCAAGATGGGGTAGATTGGAATAGTTTTGCCCTAAGATCTAAGAGCAAATCCTAAGGAAGGACTTTTGTGCCTTGTGAAGGAGATGAGGCCAAAAACCTTAAATGAACTTATAATTTGGTTGGGAGGGTTCTAGGGTAGATAAAGCCCTCTGGTAAAAATATTTGGGGATTTTGGAATGGGTAGGCCATACAAAACCCTAACCATAGTTTAGGCCACAAACTTTATAATGCTAGAAAAGGTTAGCAAAACTCCTTGAACAACAATGAAATTTGGTTGGTGGGGTCATAGGGGTAGAATGAACCTCTGGTAATTTAATTGAGAATTTTGGGACATAGATTTTGGTACTTCCTATATAAATGCGTGAGTTAGCCCAAAATATTTATCTGGATTTTTGATCCCACTACCCATTGGAAGTTCATGAAAATTAGGCAGAGGGAGTCTCAGACCTTATTTCTTATGTATGAATTTTATTAGAATTGTTTGGTACATATTTGCAGTACTTACTTCACAAGCTCATTAATGTAAAAAATTGTTCAATATTTTGCTTAGAGCTCATTACTTTCTAATAAATTATGAGTCTTGACATAGAGCTTTTACATGTCCTTACATTCATCCTTGAATTTTCTCAGAATATTTGGAAGTATTATTGCTGTATTTATCTCTTAAAATGATTTATTATATGAGATATTTAAAATTGGAATTAGGGGCTTAAACCATGCTGAAAATTGGGAGACATTGGGTTTTATGTTAAAAAGCCATATTGAATCTATCATAAATTTTGTAGAGCATTTGCTTGTATAAAATGGGTACTTTATGTTCAAACTTAGAATTTTGGATTACTAGATTAATTAAATAAATTATCAGACAAAATTGGAAAATTACTAATCTGGGCTAGTTTTCATGCATTTGCACTTCACTTTTAGTTCTATATCGTTCATATTTCTTCTTATCTATATTTCCACAGGAAGTGCACACTTTGACCCGTGTTGTGTACTTTTGTGATTTTATTGTTTGTACTCCTTATTGTGATTGTCTGGAATGTCTGAAAATATCAGTGATTTGTTTTTCCTATTGGTACAGGGGTCGTGTACGTGTTTTGGGAGTGTTTGGAAACAAGAATACTACGCACAATCATTGGATCTACTGCGCACGACCACTGGTCGTGCGTCGATGATCATGCGAACTTGCCTTCCTTTTCCAAGTTCTTCCTGGGCATACGCATGACAACTGGACAAAGTGCGCACGACCACCGGTCATGCTCCACTGATCGTGTGCATTGATTCCTCATTTCCTGGAGTTCTGTCTGGGGTAATCGCACGACCATTGGACATAGTGCACACGACCACCAGTCATGCGCCATTTCTTGTGTGCAGTACCCCAGTTCTTCTTCCTAATCTGCCATGTAGTGCGCATGATCACAGGACATAGTGCGCATGACCACTGGTCGTGCTTCCGTGATCGTGCGTATTATTCAATATTGCTTTCTATAAATATGTAGGTGCCGCCCTAATTTCGGATCGGTTATTTTTCCTCCTCCATTTTCGTCTCCGAGGAGGGATTCCCTAGGGAGGTGCTACGGGCATGCTTTCACCGCCAAATCCAAGCCGGAGCTTTCCCTCGGCATCCTCCATCATCTCTTGGGCTCATTTCAAGCTTGAACGTCATAGACATCAAGCAAAGGAAAGCTTGCAACTTTCGTCCGCTATCGCGACACGAAGAAGACGGGCCATTAGAAGGTGGTGACAGCCCTTCTCTACCCCGGATGCAGTTGAGGACTGAGCTAGGACGCGGATTGACAACCCAACAATTCCAACCGTGAATCCTCCGCAAGACATCGGATTCGGTCGATCTCTTTCCTTGTTCTTCCTTTATGGTTGTTTATGTGTTGTTGTAAACTTTATTTATAGATGATGTGTGCTTAGTTGTAAAACGCTTATATTAAATCATGTCTTTGTGATTTGTATTTTCATTATATTTGCTTGAGGTGCGCCATATTCCATCCACCACCATCCACCCTTGCCGCACTAGTAATTGCTAGTGGCGTGCGTAGCGAAGAGGTGCTCACGACGCTCATTCCGCCGTTCTAACCACCTCATCCGCAAGCCTACTTGTCCATCCGCCCAGCGATTTGGTGCATAGCGGCCCAACTATTCTTCCATCCCGCCTTGCGAAGCATCGCATAGCAGCATTGCATAGGAGTAGTTGTTAGCCTTTTATTTTCTTTTTCCGCAAATATCAAAACCCCCACTCCGACCTAAGGACTTCAATCTCAAGTCCTCCTCAAAATTAATTCCGCCTTACTGTGTTTCTTGAGAGATCGATAGTTGAGAAAACTCGCCCATTTTATATTACTTGTGCGACCAGTTCACTGCCGTGATCGTTAGCATTAAGCTTTTGGAGCCCTTGCCGGGGAACACAATCGTGTGAGTTTCTGGAGAGGGAGATGTGAGATTGCCTTCCTTTTCCTTTGTAAATTGCTTTTATTTTGTTCTATTTTGTTTTGCCTGCCTTCTTCTTGTTTGTTTAGGCAATTATAATAATATATTGTTGGATTTAGTAATTTGCAATATTTATTTTGAATCTTCTATTTCGACACCATGTGGGGATATTCGTATGCCCAATGTCGTTGGTATGGAAAGCCTTCCCACACTAGTCATGAATGCCCTAAGAGAGATATTGAGCATAAGCCTCAGCGCACAATGCATGAGATGTTGTATTCGTACATCCCTTCAAACACTATGCCCCGAGCTTATGGTCAATCGTTCTAGCCACATACAACGTTCTCTTATTCCTCTCCGGCCCCACAAGGACCACAGAGTAATGAGAGAAAGTGTTTGTATTGTCGTAAAACAAATGATGTCCTGAAGGATTGTGCTGAGTACCTCCGTGTTATGGAAGAGGATGATGAGCCAGACATCTGGATCATCCTGACTCCTACCCTTGGTGGCACACCATCATCTGGTTATGTTTCCCTGTCACCTTCATTTGTTGAAGGGATAGATGTGGACAAAAACACCAGATGTGTGGCTGATCTAGGCTTCGACGTGGTTGAGCCCATCTCTCCTGTGCATACATCTCCAAGCGTGGAGCCGATTCTTTGTGAGGAACCTGCGCTTGACTTTATCCAAGCAAAGTTCTTCCGCCTTTTGTGCATTCTACTTCAGTCGTCTCTGACGATATTTTCGATGATGCAACACAAGTTGAGGCTTGTGATACATGGATTATTTCCACTCCCATGGAGGAGAACAACCTTCCAGGTGTCGAGGATTCTCCCTCGATACCAAAGCAGGAAGTCCACGTCATGGTGGAGGCCTCTATAGATCCGACCGAGCCTTGTAGCATTGTCGACATTGCTGACGATATTTTTCTACCTCAGCCTTTGGGGAGTGAAACCGGGATCACTCCCCCGATTATTTCTTTATGTTCTTCGTCTCTTTTATTTCTTGACCCTCCCTTCCTTATCTGAGCATGTGCAGGTTGAATCTCCACGGGTAAGTTTGGTTGATGTTGAGCCTTGAGCTCAGGCTGTCGACGAGTGCATCCTCTTATGTGAGGAGGTTCCTACCTCCTTCACAGTGGAAGCCCCCGCCGTCACCTTCGCCCCCAGCAAACTTTTGGTGGACCAAACCTTGCTAGGAAAGGATTTGTTTTGTGGTGAGATGAGTGAGTTCTAGGCCTCCTCCTCGTCCTACTTACTATTTCCTCTGCCTGCGAGGAGAAGGTATGATTATTTAAGGAGAGGGGTAACTGTTTTATCACCGTATCGTTACCTGTTATCGCAACAGATAATGGAACAGTTGCCTGTGCATTTATCTTTTCATAGACCCATTAGCCAGAACTATATAAAATTTAATAAGTCGTGATGGGATGACAATAACCCCAGTACTTATCTTTCATTTCCTGTATTTTTATTTTTCATGACTAGCTTAATTTTAGTATTTCTTTGTATTTTTTATATTTGTTTTGCAGAGCTCACCCCTGAAGGTATTCATGGCAAATTCTCATTGGCGGGGTTGTGATTCTTCGTATGGCGGGCCTATTTCAGGTTTCCACGCGTCTTCTGTTATGCTCACTGACTGAGCATTGGGTAACCTCTTTCCTTAGCTCTTTGTGATTTTAATTTTTCTATTATATGATGTGTAGTTTAGTTTATGTCTGGGGGAGAGCCAGTTTTGTTACCTTTTGCATGTGCACTTCTCATGTACATACTAGAAGCTTTGATAGATTTATTATGATTAGTTCATTGCATTACACACCACTGCACCCACATGAGCGTGCGCTTAGCTTTTTGCGTGCTGCAAGTTAAACTCGTTTCTTTTGTATGATTTGGGAAAATTATTGTGCTGGCATAGGGTTGTGAGACGGGGTAAAATGTTGACCCTGCTGTGCTCCTAGTCAAGTGCTCTCATCTCATGTAGAAATTAGAGTAGATTTAATTTTTCTCTATTCTTTTCATTTTATAATTTTCTAATTGTGTAAATACTTTTTATTCTACTCAAAAATTGGTGAATCCGGTGTGAATCTGACGGTAGCTTAGGGATGTGTGTAGACGGCCGTTAGGTTCGTATTGCTCGATTCGGGAGGATGGATAGTCTTTCTCGTTGGCTAAGAACTTGCCCCAAGCTATTCTTGAAGTATGGGTATAGGTTAGTTCACTCGCATGAGCGTGATGTAGGCCATAATTTTGGCACGGTTGAGCTTTGTACCATTCCTAACGTCTTATCCTCGCTAGCCCCATTGTGCCTACCACTCCTTTTGATTCACCTCCTCCATGATTTCACCAAAGCCTCATAGCCAATCCTAGTTGCACACCCAAGTTGAGCTTTAGAGTTTTACATAATCATTTTGGGATGTGATGTGGTGATATAACATGTGAAAATGTGGATGTGCTCCAAAGTCTTATTTGCTGAAATTGTTAAAATAAAATAGGATTCAAAAAAATATATACAGAAAACATTAATTGTGAAAAAGAAAAGCGAAAAGAAGAAAACGTTTGATTGAAAATTTGTTTTGAGATGAGATTGTATTTGGAGTAGGTGGTACACACACCCATATTTGAAAAATTAAGTTTGGGGGTGTGGTGTACCCGCGTGTATTTTGCTTAGCAGAGGGATTCTTTTTATGATAGCTCATTTTGGTTAGGTGTTTAGCCTTCCTGTTTATCTTTGTTTACCTCACTGAAACCCAAGCCTCATCATTTCACCTAAAGTCCTACTGATTCGTGTATGAACCAATCCGGTGCCGTGGAGAGAATGCGAAAGGGCAAGCATATGGTCACCGACATGGGTGGATTCTTTTGGAGGTTATCCCGAGCCCCGATCTTTGGCAATGCTCGCCTAGCGATTAGGCTACTTTCTCCCTACGCGTGACCGACTGATTCACCGTGATTCCATTTTTGAGTAATAATAAAATGTTGATACGCATTGTGAAAAGTTTAAACTATTTTGTATACTTAGAAGTTTCTTCTATTATATTTTTACACGTGCAAGCATGCGACTTCACATGGTACTCCGTATCGCAATTTCCTTGTTAGCTAAATCATTTTCCCTATATGCATAGATTTTGTTTGCTCGGGACGTGCAAACAATTAAGTTTGAGGGTGTCATGAGTCCGATTTATATTTGGGTTTTTCGGACTCATCTGAGCTAGTTTTCACGCGTTTGCACTTCACTTTTAGTTCTATATCGTTCATATTTCTTCTTATCTATATTTCCATAGGAAGTGCACACCTTGGCCCGTGTTGTGTATTTTTGTACTTTTATTGTTTGTACTCCTTATTGTGATTGCCTGGAATGTCTGCACATATCAATGATTTTTTTTCTAAAAGTACAGGGGTCATGTACGTGTTCCGGTAGTGTTTGGAAACAGGAATACTGCGCACGATCATCGATTCTACTGCGCACGACCACTGGTTGTGCGTCGATGATTGTGCGCACTTGCCTTCCTTTTCCAAGTTCTGCCTGGGCATAAGCACGACCACTGGACACAGTGCGCACGACCATCGGTCGTGCGTCAATGATCGTGTGCATTGATTCCTCTTTTCCTGGAGTTCTGTCTGGGGTAATCGCACGACCATTGGACAAAGTGCGCAAGACCACCGGTCGTGTGCTATTGCTCGTGTGGAGTGCTCCAGTTCTTCTTCCTAATCTGCCATGCCAGTGCGCACAATCACTGGACATAGTGCGCACGACCACTGGTCGTGCGCCCGTGATCGTGCGCATTATTCAATTCTCCTTTATATATATATGCAGGTGCCGCCCTAATTCTTGATCGCTCATTTTTCCTCCGCCGTTTTCATCTCCGCGAAGGGATTCCGCCGTCCTCCTTCAACCTACACCCTAGGGAGGTGCTCCAGAAAAGCTTTCACCGCCAAATCCAAGCCGGAGCTTCCTCTCGGCCTCATCCATCATCTCTTGGGCTCATTTCAAGCTTCAACGCCATAACCATCAGGTAAAGGGAAGCTTGCGACTTTCGTCCGCTATCGCTACACGAAGAAGACGGGCCATTAGAAGGTGGTGACAGCCCTTCTCTACCCCGGATGCAGTTGAGGACTGAGCTAGGACGCGGATTGACAACCCGATTATTCCAACCGTGAATTCTCAGAAGACTTCAGATTCGGTTGTTCTCTTGCCTTGTTCTTCCTTTATTGTTGTTTATGTGTTGTTGTAAACTTTATTTATAGATTATGTGCGCTTAGTTGTAAAACGCTTATATTAAATCATGTCGTTTTGATTTGTATTTTCGTTATATTTGCTTGAGGTGCGCCATATTCCATCCACCACCATCCACCCTTGCCGCACTAGCAATTGCTAGTGGCATGCGTAGTGAAGAGGTGCTCACGACCATCATTCTGCCATTCTAACCACCTCATCCGCAAGCCTACTCGTCCATCCGCCCAGCGATTTGGTGCATAGCGACCCGACTAGTCTTCCATCCTGCCTGGCGAAGCATCGCATAGCGGCGTTACACTTGAGTAGTTGTTAGCCTTTTATTTTATTTTTCCGCAAATATCAAGACCCCCCTTAGTTAACTCCAACCTAAGGACTTCAATTCCAAGTCCTCCTCGAAATTAACTCCACCTTACTGTGTTCCTTGAGAGATCAATACTTAGGAAAACTCTCCCATTTTATATTACTTGTGCGACTGGTTCACTGCCGTGATCGTTAGCATCACGTAACTAGGGGTTGACCTTCACCCACCTCGATGTACCGAGGTGTAGGTTGTGTCACTCGGGCTGTAGGCTTAGTGGAGTTGGTGACGGGCAGGTTGGCCCGGCGAGCATTAGCTTGGTTGATGTTGGTGATGGGCAGGTTGGCCCAGCAAGCTTTGGCTCGGTTATTGTTTGTGAAGGACGGGTTGGTCCGGGGAGCTTTAGATCGGTGGCTAAACATCAAGGTTGCATGTGCATAAGTAAAAGGTGTTGGGTCTTCGGTATTGGAGGGTCGATGCACCGACGCCAATACGTTGACTCGGCAAGTGTGGCTTAACACTTGGCCAAATAAATTCCGGTGCGCCAGCCGCCAGGAGTACGCAGGAGATCGTCTTAGTGCACCAGCATCGAGGCGTACGATAGGTATGACTGGTAGTGCAATTACCGATTTAGAGGTGGGCGAGGACAAACCCACCGCTTCCGTTTGCCACTATGGAGGTATCCTGGGAGTTTCGGCTCCAGAAACGGGGAACTAAAGGTCTGTGTACACAGAGTCAAGTGGGTGAGTTGCACTTGCATGTTCACATCATGGCATAATTGTATTTCATAGCATAATCATTTCATATAACCCGACACCTATTGTATAAGTGGTATGGGACGCTTATACAATAGGCCTTGCAAAACGACCCCTTGGATTATAAGTTCTTGCGAGCGGGCTTATATGTTAAGGTTTTATTTCAGTAATATATGTGTATGCTTTTTAGAAAACCGACACCCTATCGTATAAATTGGTATGAGACTTTTTATACGATAGGAGCCCTGCAAAAGATCCCTTGGCCTATGTGTTTTCACATAACTTAAGGTTACTTTTCTTGTTCAGTTTTTTTTCATACTTTTATTACTGCCTTATATACTATAGAACTGTTAGTTTAGTTCCGCCGCCATCTGTTCGTTTTGTTATTCTCCAACTTCATGTCCTCTCCTTTCCTCCTCCCCGCTCAGTGCCTAGGGGCCATGGGGGAAGGTGCTGGGGATGATAGGGCCTAGTCTTTTAGACTAACGGTTTTCGAATCACATCATTTTAGGGGACCGTGGAGCCCAGCATGGAGGAGCAGCCCCGGAGGTCGGCACGCTTGGAGATGGGGCAGTCTAGCACCAGAGTTCAGACAGCCGGTACTATGAGTCCTGATTGCTAGTAGTTATATTTATTTTGCTTCTGCGATGAGAGACATGTAGTGAGGATTTGATGTACTGGGCATGAAGCCAAGGTTTAGTACTTTTATTATTTCTGTGGACACTCCCTTCATGGAGTTTATTTACTATATATACGATTTGCGTGGACTTGCTTGATTATTTTGCTACGGATGTGATCGATTTGGCCGACAAAATCAGCATTTTGTGGTGATGACCTTCCCGAGCGCGAAGGTGTCACCACAAAGCGGCGGTTCTGGGCCTAAGACCACAGTGTTTCAAAAAAAGGGGGATCTTACACTTCTTCTAGCAGTGATCAACCATATGAACGGTGCGACCGCAGTAAGAGCATAGAAAACAGGAATGACTGCACTTGCCAGATTGGTGGTTGCGGCCACCAGAGCCACTCCACTGAGTCTGGTGAGCATAGTCGTCCGGTTGAGGAGGGGAGGATAATAACTGATGTTGTAGCGGAGAGGTAACATTGGCGATGCGGGCAGTAGTGGCATCCAAGGTCGTAGAATCCGCCTCGCCAAGGATCTGTTGATGGATCATGTAACAAAACTCAGGAAGTCGCAAAAGATAACACATAAGTAGAAGCTCCTAGAAGTGCTTGTGTTGCTCAGTCAGATCCATAGAGAAGGGGCGATTCTGGAGGATCTCGCCTCCGAGAGCCCGAACCTATTGGTAAGCAGCGGCATGAGACATGGAGGGATGAGAAAAGAGGTCTGCATATAGAGTATAGATCCGAGACGTTTGAGCCCCCTTTGAGTAAAGTGCGGCAAGATGAAGCCAAGCAGCCCTGACCATTTCATCATGACGGATGATGGGAAGGCACTCATCAGAAAGGTTGTTAGACAGCAAAGTTCGAACAAGATCATTGCTAGCATCCAAATCATCAAAGAGAGCAGAGTCTAGAAGAGGAGGTTCATCAGTAAGATGATGACTTTTGCATTGTGAGAGGAGAAGAAAGGTGATGGAGACACTCCAGTCCGAGTAGATGGGACCGATGAGTTTGGAAACGATGCCAAGGTTGCCTGAAGGAGTAGGAGGAGTAGGAGGAGGAGCAGTGGCGACGGGAGTAGTAGTGGTAGAGGTATTAGAGGGAGCCATAAAAGAGAGTAGAAAGTAGCGAGAAGAACAAATCACGGCGAGAAGGTTGGGTCGTGGCGACTAAGAGCAGGGCGCGACTAGGAACATGTCGCAGCGAGAAGAACAGGTCGCGACGACTTAAGAGCAGGTCGCGGTTAGAAGAAAGGGCAATCAAAGAGGTCACACACACAAAGGGAAACAACAAGGATGAGAAAGAAATCGTACAAATACGGCGCAAATAGGATGGAGAAACAAGCCGCGAAGACATGTAGCCAGAAGAAGGAGCAAGCCACGAAGACAAGTCACGAGAAGACAGGTCGTGCGGACAGAGGATGTTCACAGAATCAGGTGGAAAAGATCGAATGCTCTGATAACATGTGCGAATAAGAAAAAGTTGACCGAAAATTTGGACTAACAGAATTTTATTATCAAAAACTGTAATTAGTACAACGGTATGGCCTACCTTTTATAGAATGGCGGAGAGAGGATAGATTACAATAAGTAATGCGAGACTAATAATTACAGGAACAAGCATCTATACAGGCCGCACAAGCCATGTGGTTAGAATAACTACCTGACAACCACAATGAAGAGAAGATAACCCAACACTGTCGTTAAGTCCCCTGAGTCAAGCCTCCAGACCGCCCGATCACCAATTAGCAACAACCGGCAAGCAAACCGCTGGTCAGAAATCCCCAGATCGCACGGTCTCCAAGCTGCCAGGGGCAGAGCGCCCGGTCTCCAAGCTGTTAGGGGCAGACCGCTAGACCACCCAGTTTCCAATCCGCCAGGGGCAGATTGCCAGACCGCCCGGTCACCATACAACAGCACATGGCTACCCAACATAAAGAAAATAAACAAAAGACAAAGCATCACAATAAGCAAATGTCCTAGCACAATACATGAATAATAAGGAACTACAACAGTTCCTTTAATATCAGAGTACAACATACAATGTCTCAAAATAAAACCTCAGTAACTGATGATGGTGAGTTTATAGTCGTATCAGGCACTACCTCCCTGGCCTGACTGCCCTCCTGCATAACCTACTACTGCTGCTCTATCCACTAGGTGTCCTCCTAAATTGGTAGTCGAAACAACCGTTAGTCATAAAGACTAAGTAGTTATCTCATCCTCTCACCCCGGCGGCTCTTAGGCACCGGGCGGGAGAAAGAAAGAAACGTACAATATAAAAATAAATAGTAAGTACAAGCAGGTGGTATATCTCTATGCCATCTAAGTCAAATTCATCATATATACATATACATAGTCAACCAATCGTAGGAATCCTCTATGCCTTCTTGACAAATTGTCTAAACCTTCAAGGCAAATCGGACGAATTCGTCGAGTATCTCCAACAAGATTTGACGAATTGCCTTATTTTCATTGAGTTTCTCTTATACGGCCAAACAAGTTTGAAAGAACACCAAGTCCCATTAGACGTATTCGTCGAGTATCACTCAACGAATTTGTCGGATATCCGTGATGACATTCGACGAATTACACTTGTTCCACAAAATCTTCCAAGTCATTCTCGATGAATTCGTCGAGTATGACTCAACCAATTTGTTGTATATATCTGGCGAAATACTGCGAAATCCCACTATCAAAAATCCTCTAAGTCAATGCATCGTATGTGTCATGTAGCACTCGGCACTCGTCGAATCCAGTCGACATACTTGATGCTTGTCGAATGTCGTCGTGAACATTCAATGCATGTCCACTAGTCGACGCACTCGATGCCTGAGTCAACTCTCTTGACTTAAAATGCATGTGAGGGGTCTAGCAAGATTCAAGACGTTATACATGCTGCCGTTGGTGATGAATGGTGCTTAAATTGCACATTCTTATTTCACTATATATATTTGTGTTGCTAAATTGCAGGGAAGGAGTACCACCGCCGCGAGCATGGGGTGGGGTCGTTATAAATTGGACTACTAATGCTGACCGTTACTTTATTTGCCAAGTCTTGGTAGATTTTCCTATGTAGGTGCTGGAGAGCCAAGCGAGAAGTAGAGGTTTTAAGCCCCTTTGTGCAATGTCAGCTCTCACAGGCCCGACAAAGTGTTTACTTATTTTTATGTGTTGTCGGCCTGCTTGTTGAAGTGTGTAGGCCACCATGGTGCTTAACATTTCATTTGTTATTAGGCCTCAAGGCCAGACTTTGTGTGTGACTATAATTCCTATTATCTATTATAGTGGACATTCGTTGTTATGGGTTATTATTACTTAAAAGCTTTCGCTAGAATGTAACTATGAGGTAGGATACATATATGTTTTGGTTTCAATGCATAACTACACTAACTGTCCATGGAATATGGCATGGGGCCCTAGCTAGACCATTTGTTATATTCTTCATGACGGATGAGAGTATTACAATTTAGTTTCAGCTTTTGTTGTCAGTCTTTCTTATTCGAATTCATGGTCAAATTATTTTATGGGGTGGTGAGCACGTGTATGTGTGTTACCATTAAAACATGAAAGAACCAATGAATGTCCACTTAGGAATGAAAAAACACATGTTTGCGGAACCTACATGTTGTTATGATTGTTGTATTGCATTATGACTAGTCACTTAATTGCGTGTTTCACGATTATAGGTGACTAAAAGTGGTGCATGGCAGTCTCCGCCCCAGTGCTTGGTGGAAAGTAGTGCACCAGCTAAGGTGCCTACACCTCCTCTGTCAGCTAAAATGGTTTGGTTGATAGCTGGTGTTATCTTCGCAATGATCAATGCCTAACCCAGAAGGCATGTGTAGCCCCTTACTTTTGCAGTGGTTTTGATGTTGGTTGGTGTAATTGAGAAGATTGCAAAAGGAAGAGCCTTAGATCAGCAGTTGAACTTGTGGTTGGTATAGGGAGCGCACGCGGTGGATGAGTACTTACATGTATTTGTCATGATAAGGCACTATGCAAGGTTTGTGTTGAAGGATGAGGATACCAAGGTCAATAGATTTTATAATGGTTTGCGCGATGATATATGACTTCTATTGGTGGGACCAAAGTCATTTAGATTACGGGTATTGGTGGAGTGAGCTAGATCTCTGGAGATAGATTAGGTAAATGTCCACTAGATGCCAGAGTTCAAGGTAACAAGTTCTACAAAGTCTATGAAATCTGAGTACTGCAATAGGTGAAAATAAAGGTCTAGAGCAACTACTAGCCAAGTTCCACGTATTTGATATGTTTGCTAAGCGTTGAGTTATAATTTCAACTAGAATAAAATTTCTCCAAGTACTTTTTGTCGAGATTCATTTGCAGTTCGACGAGTATACTCAGCTATACTCGACGATACTCGACCAATTTGACTTAGGGTTATTTTATTCTTGATTTTGAAATTCCGGATCGTTCTTGCTGATCTCCATGTACAGTAAGTTACATATTTCTCGGTATGGAAAGATTTTTCAAGCCGTTAGATAATGAAGATTCCTATATATATTTAGGGTGTATTTTTCTTCAAACCTAATCATGCTCAAATCAAGAATATTCCAAAACAAAGAACTCCCATCGACTCTCGTACGAAACTCGTGAATCCATCTCGACCTACGACAGTGTTGCACGATTCATTTGTCTTCAAGCAAATGGACTGGATCGTTGTTCTCTAAAGTTTCTAATTCTCTTAGATCTAGTCAATCAGTCATCAAAGTCTTAAAAGCTTTTAGATTTTCATGTTTTCCAAGATATTCAAGATCAACCTATTCGAAGAATGACGGAGTGAGGACTTAGATCTAAATAGGATTACTTGTAATCTTTGTTTT
This sequence comes from Platanthera guangdongensis, assembly GCA_039583875.1. Classification (NCBI taxonomy): domain Eukaryota; kingdom Viridiplantae; phylum Streptophyta; class Magnoliopsida; order Asparagales; family Orchidaceae; genus Platanthera; species Platanthera guangdongensis. The sequence continues at coordinate 139,523,971 of CM077162.1, read as the reverse complement.
TATTGTGCAAATCTTTATTTACATTTGTAGGATGCTTTCCCTCCGAGTTGTAGACCCATGTGTGGATCGAGTTGTAGATCCGTATTTGGATCGAGTTGTATGAGAGGTTGTTCTCCGAGTCGTAGGAGCATTGTCTCCGAGTTGTAGGAGTTGAGGATCCGAGGTCTATGATTTATTGAAATCTAAGAAAGGTGAAGTAGCCGAATCTAGCCCTTCATGGTAAATTGGAGAGACGGGATATTAGACGTACCCAACTCGGGGAACCACTATAGATCCCTGTATTCTGTGTGATTTAATTTTTAAGTTATTTTTATTCCGCAAAAAGACACAAACATCACTTATTCACCCCCCTCTAGGTGATTTAGGTAGACATTAGATACTTTCAAGATTGTACTTCCATCACAAGTGCATTAAAAGGATCAATGGATGACTAGTTGCTGTGTTCAGAAGAATCAAAAGTATTTTCTAAGTAAAATTCGTCGAGTATAGTAGTGGATACTTGTCAAATTCATCGAGTATACTTATGAATACTCATCGAATTTGTAATGTATACCTATTAATACTCGTCGAATTCATCGTGTTTACTTAGAGAATAATTTCTATGATCTTGAAAATCGGTTAAGTAAGATTCGTCGAGTAATTCGGTGATTGTACCTATTGACACTCGTCAAATTAATCAAATATAGCAGTCGATACACGTCGAATTTGTCAAGTCTCTCTAATAAAGCTTTTGAGTTTAAAATTTACTTTTCTGGATTTGTCAAAGTAAAATTCGTCAGATATCAAAGCGATTCGTTGAGTATACTCATGGATATACAACAATACTCAATGAATGGACTTAGCATAATTTTTTTGATTATCTCTTTGACCGGTTTCTATTTCAAGTCGTCAGCCATGTACAGTACACGTGAACTGTTTGTTTAGCAAGAATTTTTCTTGCCGTTAGGTGAAGGAATCCTATAAATAACTCGGGTTAATTTGTTCAACCCTAATCGCTAATTCCTACTCTGAAAATAAGAAAACCACCGCTCGTTTCAGACGTACTCACTGCTTTCGGATTATCGAAGAAGCGACCTAGCGTCTCTCGATCAGTGATTCCATTAAGAAGTGATTCGACAGTTCTTGTTTCTAATTCTACTGAAGTTTTAAGATCTAGTAGGATGAAGATTTCAGATCAAGATTTCAAGTTAAATTTCAGATCTTCTCCTTCTTCAAGAGCCTCAAGATTTTCATTCCAAGGAAGAAGAAGATTTGATATTTTTAGATCTGAAGAAATAGATTGATCTTCAATGTAAAGCATTGTATAAATTTCTTTTGTACTAGTCTAGGAACTTTTCTCTTCTGAGGTATAGATCCTTGTGAAAGGATCAAGTTGTAGGAGATTTTGTTCTCCAAGTATAGGAGATGTTGTTCTCCGTGAAGTAGGAGTGTTGACTCAGAGTTGTTAGATTTGTTTAAATTTGAGAAAGTTGAAGTAGCAGAATCTAGCCATTTGTGGTAGATAGGCAAGACAGGACAATGGACGTACTAAAATTAGGGAACCACTATATATTCATGTATTGTGTTGTGTTTGTTTGGTGTGCTTGCTTGTAATAATTTTTAATCCATTATAAGACACAGAACTCACCTATTCATGCCCCTTTAGGTGATTTAGTTAGGAAACTAGATAATTTTAATTAGTATTAGAGCAAGGTTGTTCGTTATAAATTTAATACCGAGAACAAGATCTTAATGTAGTTGTTAGGTCATAAAATTTCTTCTTTGGACCGGAGCACGGACATGTCCTCAATGAAACTTCCAGTGTGCACAATGGAGAACTTTCCTATGTTGAAGGAAAGAATCAAATTCTTTATAGAAGTAGCGAATCCAAGAATCATTCAGATTATAAAAGGACCACATGTTCCTAAAAAGATGAAAGACTTTAACAAAGATGTGATTGCTCTCATCTTATAGGACAACAAGGCCAATAATATAATTGCAAGTGCAGTGGATGACTCAATGTTGCAAAACATTTTCCACTACAAGTCTGTCATGGAGATGTGGAATTCTCTGGTTGTTTTGATGGAAGGTCCTGAAGAAGTGAAAGATGATGGAAGATCTCTACTTAATCAGGAGTACAAGGCATTCAATCAAGACCTGATGGATACCATTGTTGATAGTTATGAAAAGTTTTCCAAAATTGTCAATGGTCTGAGAAACGTTGGCCGAGCATTCACTAATGTTGAACTGAACGATAAATTCATAAGATCCCTGATGATAGAATGGGACACTAAGTTCATGGACATTAGAGAATTTGGAAAGTTGCCCGACACTAATCCTCAAAATCTATTCGGGAAGCCCTTATCTTATGAAATGCAAATGAATACAAGGAAGAAAGAAGAGTAAAATAGTGAGACTTCAAGCAAAGATAAGTCTATAGCACTGAAGGTCGAAGGGTCAAAGAAATATAAATTTGTGTCACCGGTAAGGACACAAGCTTCTGATGCTCAAGAAGATTCTGAGCCAAGCACCTTAGGCTCTGAATTGCCTGATGGAGAGTTCTCACTAATATCCAAGCAATTCAAAAGAATGCTTATCAAAAGGAGGTAAAGGAAAAGCCAGTCCTCCTCCTCTGACTATAGAAGATCACATCATGATGGTGATCGTTTTAATAAAAGCCATGATAAAGATGACAAGTACAAATCTAAACATAATAAACATTATTCTTCTGACATTATTTGTTATTGTTTCAATAAGCCAGGACACATGATCGTGTAGTGTCCTTATAAAAAGAAGAGAAGAGATCCTTCAAGGGTAAGAGAAAGGAAGAAAAGTGCTTTGTCTCGAAGAGTCAAAGACTCTTAGTAGTAGTGAATCAAGTGAGTCAATATTAGATGATGAAGAAGCCTACTTCGGGCTCATGGCTCACTCAGATGAGGAAGTAAGCGGCTCCCAATACAATGGGAAGGTAAACTAGCACACCATGCTATCAGAATGAGAAATTCCATTTAATGGTCATGAAGACTATTTTTCTGGTGAAGATTATTCTGACTTGATGGCTCAGCATCAAGTTCTTTTGAAAGCTTATGACAAATGTCATAAGATGGTCAAAAAGCAGTCAAAAGAAATTGCTTCTCTCAAGGCAGTAAAATCTTGTCTGAGGGATTATATTGTAGAATTGACTCCTCTCAGAGATGAAGTTCACTCCTTGAAAGATGAATTAAGGTGCTCGACTGAGCTACTAAGTTAGAAGGAGAAGTTCATAGATGAACTAAAAGAAAAGCTTTTGGTTGACAGGAAACATGTTGAAAGCTACTACAATCCAAAGACTGTTCTTCCACTCATCGATGAATTTTCTGCCCCTAAGAAGGGTAGTGGTCTAGGCCATGTAGCTAAAAAATGTAAAGCTTCAAAGTGAACTGCTACCAAAGGCAAAGGGAAGGCACCTCAAAGTCAACCATTACTTAAGAAGTCAATATTTCCCACAAATCAATATGACTTTGAGACGTCATATGGTCACTTTGCTAGGCTAACTTATATGGAGACTAAAAATAACTACCAAGGACGGACCCGTCCCTGAGACTTTGGTACAAGTGATTTCAAGACACCATATAAAGAGATAACTATTAAATAATATGGTCCCTATGTTTATGGACCAAGTATCAAGAAAGAACCCAAAGCCAAAACTAATGTTCATAAGGCTAAGGAGATAATGAAGCATTATGTTTGCTACAATTATGAGGACTCAAACTCAATGTCTGCTGAACCTTTTAAAACTCCCATTCAGAAGGTGAAACAAGAATATAAAAGTAGGTACAATAGGTTTGACTGTCGGTGTTACGGTAAGATAGGTCACTTTACCGAAGATTGTTGGTTTTATCCAGTTAAGTATGAAACTCCATGAGTTAACATTGCGATACCAACCAATGAAAATGTTAATATTCCTAGTGGTGTTAAGCTAACCAGGAAACAAGGACCCAAATATGTTTGGGTTCCTAAGGGTAAGTGATTTATGAATGCAAGTATGTCTAAAGGACAACCAAAATCCTATTTGGTATTTGGAGAGTGGATGCTCTCGGTATTTGACCGGGACAAGAATCCTACTTCTAGAGTATACCATAGTTGAGGAAGGCCCAAAAGTCATTTTTGGCAACTCAGATAGGGGAGTAACTAAAGGCTATGGTATGGTTTCTAACGACATAGTCTCCTTCATAGACATGTCTTATGTTAAATGATTATAACATAATATCATAAGCATAAGCCAATTATGTGATAAAGCCTATATCATTGAGTTCTACAAGGATAAGTGTCTGATAAAATCATCTGCCAATTTGGAGTCAGTCTTAATTGGCACTCAGAGTAGTGATATTTTCTGCATAAATCGTCTACTAATAACTATTGTCAGTCATTTGTTTAGACACTTCTAAACTAGTGTGTCTTTAGCAAAAGATAGTGTGTCTTTCTGTAATCAATGGCACAAGATATTAACACATATTAATTTTAAAAATATAAGTATGTTGTTTTATCAAAACTTATTATGTGATGCTCCTAGCATTAAGTGCCTTAAAGAGAGTCTATTTCACGAATGCAAAATAGGTAAGAAGACAAGGGCTACCTTTAAGGGTATTGTTGAAAAAGTTTCTTCTAGATGTATATATCTACATCATATGTAACAATTCGGTCCTATGCCAATTCATAGTTTATGAGGTAAAGTCTATATATTAGTTATTATTGATGATCACTCTCATTTTACAAGGGTGTTCTTTCTGAAACACAAGTCAGACAACTTCGAAACTTACACAAATTTTGTCAAGCAAATTCAGAACGAATTGAATTGCTCAATGGTCAAAAATCAGAAGTGACCATGAAACAAAATTTGAGTATAGGGCCATGATAAAATTTTGTGCGAGTCAATGTATCTTTCATGAGTTTTCATCCCTGTGTACTCCATAATAAAATGGAGTTACCGAGAGAAGAAACAGAACCCTCATTGAAGCATGTACAACTATGTTGAATGAGTCTTCACTGCCAGAGTACTTCTGGGACGAGTTAGTCAACACAGCTTGTTATGTGCAAAATAGAGCATTAATCAACAAATGCCATCGTAAGACACCTTATGTACTATTGAAGGGCGGAAAACCGACTGTGTCCTACTTTAGAATATTTGGCAACAAATGCTTCATACTTAATTATGGGAAGTATTATCGTATGAAGTTTATCAAAAATGTTTTGAAGGTATTTTCGTAGACTATAGTAGCCATAGTTAGGCATTTAGGATTTTCAATAAGAAAAACCTGGTTATAGAAGAGTCTATTATCTTTGTATTTGATGGGACAAGTATGATTCATATCAGCTCATCTAGTATTGTTGGTGAAGATTCAGGTGCTAGGATAAACGAGCTAAACTTGGAAGAAGCAGTCAAGGAAGATGCTCAAAAATCAATCAAAGTTGTTAATCCTAGCATGGTTGAAGATAAATTTCAAGATTAATATCTCCCTCCACTTGTAGAAGGTGCATCAGGTGTGGTAGAATCTCCTGGTGGGATGGGAAGGAATTTAGTGATTAGTCACTCAAGAGATCACCCTATACGTCTGATCATTGGAGATCTAAGTGACAGAATAAGAAGCAGAAGAGGTACAACTAATGGAGTTTTGCATCTTAGTTTTATTTCTTGGTTTGAGCAAAAGAAATTTGAAGAAGCATACCATGATGATCCTTAGATAATAACTATGCAAAAGGAGCTCAACCAGTTTGAAAGATGAAAATTTGGGAGATGGTGTCAAGGCCCAAAGTACAGAACGTGATTGTAATGAAGTGGATATTCAGAAACAAGCTGTACGAAAATGGAGTGATTATAAACAATAAATCTAGGCATGTAGCATAAGGAAACAAACAAGAAGAAGGGATCGACTTCGATCAAATGTTTGCTCCAGTGGTCGGACTCGAAGTGATTAGGTTATTTCTCGCGATACTGCTCATAAAGGTTTCAAGTTCTATCCAATGGATGTTAAGTAAGCTTTCCTCAAAGGTAAACTAAAAGACGAAGTATACGTTGCTCAACCCGCAAGTTTTGTCAACTCAACTTTCCTTGGACATGTATATTTTCTGAATAAAGATTTATATTGTTTAAAACAAGCTCTCTGAGGTTAGTATGAGATGCAATCTAACTTTGTTCTTGTGAACAAGTTCACTCGGGAAAATATAGATAAGACATTATTTCTCAGGGAAGTTAACGACAAGACTTTGCTAGTGCAAATCTATGTCAATGCTATTATCTTTCGATCTACAAATGACCTCCTTTGAAAGAAGTTTTCTAAACTTATGCAGGAGAAGTTTGAAATGAACAGTATGAGTGAGCTGAAGTATTTCTTTGGACTTCAGGTGAAACAATCTGATGTTGGAATTTTCATCTCTAAGGCGAAGTTCACCAATGAGTTATTTAAGAAATTCAGAAAGAAGACTGCAACCTCTATGAGGACTCCAATGGGTTCAGCTATGTCTCTGGACAAGGATGAGAAAGGGAAATCTTTTGATGAAACCAAGTACAGAAGCATAATTATATCCTTGATCTACCTTACCGATAGTAGGCCAAACATAATATTTTCAACATGCATATGTGCTAGATTTCAAGTGTACACTAAGGAATCTAATTACACCATTGCAAAGAAGATGTACACCAAATCTTGGCTTGTGGTACCCAAGAAGTAATGACTGTGAGCTAATTGGCTTTTCAGATGCAGATTTTGCAGGTAGCATGGATGACCGGAAAAACATTTATGGAACCTACCATTTCCTAGGTAGAAGGTTAATTTCTTGGAGCAGTAAGAAACAGAATTGTATGTCAATCTCAACAGCTGAGTCAGAGTACATATCTGCAGGTAATTATTGCGCACAACTTCTCTGTATAAGGAATGAGGTCGAAGATTACAACATGAAGGTAAAGGATATTCCAATGTTTTGCGACTCTTCCAATGCAATTGTGATTGATAATAATCTAGTCTCTCACAGCCGGACAAAACACATCGAGATAAGGTATCATTTCATCCAGGAGCATGTGAAGAATAGGGACATCAACACCAATTATGTCACGACAGACAAGCAAGTCGCAGATATTTTCACGAAGCTGCTAGATGAGGGGAAGTTCTCCTTCTTCAAAATGGAACTTGATAAGCTCAACAAGACTCAGAAGATGGTCAAGGATTCATACTAAAGTTAGATTTGTTAAGCAATTCTCTCAGAATGCAGAAATTCCTAAACTCAGAAAGTTCAGAAATCTCAAAGGAAAATTCGTCTTGTATTACTTAAGGAATCTGAAATAATTCGTCGAGACTAGCTGTATCTTTTCGACGAGTTTCGACGAATGAAACTTATCACCCGTGGCATTTCAACGAATCTGTCGGGTTTACTCAATGAATTTCGACGAAAATTACTTAATTTTTTTTCTCTCTTTATTGGATCCGAACAGTCAATTTAGGCAAACGTACGCACGCTTCTCTCTCTCTTCAAAATATTAATTTTACATATAAATAGATAAATATAGGGGAAATAGATTTCACAATCATCGAAATCTTTCTAGAAATACCTCGAGAGCTGTCGGTGCACTATTCATCTTATACGAACGATTCCTCTCATCGATTCAACTTCTCTTCTTCTCCATCGTTCTCCATGGCTCCAATAGGTACATGAAAACTTCTAGTTGGGGAGAACTTGTTCGCACAGGGTTTGCCACAACCACCGATGAGTTTTGAAACATAATAGTGATGCTTAAGGCCATCAGATTATCCTTTGTTTTAGAACATCTATACAAGGTTCTGGACATGGATGTCTTGGAATTTTTGAACATGCCAAAATCCAATGCGAGGACACAATCACCAAGAACAAGGTCAAAAATATTTCAATTAAATTGAAGGCCTCCCTCCTTACCCGATTTGTAACGCCCCCTATCTGTCGCATAACATATAGCAGTAGGTCCGGCCGGGGCCTGACGTCATATACCACAGACAGATCGGAAGGTTACTCAATGGAAACCATCCAACCATTCCAACGTCCTACATAGAGTCATTATAGGGGAAGCCGTTTTATTAGTTGCAATAAAAAGAACCCAGCAAAAATGCATGAATGTCCACTAAACAAACCCAAAGGAATGAAGTACAAATATACAAGTTCTAGCCTTAAGGCCTTACAACAGTTTGCTCAATTTAAATGTTTTCCAAACTTCGGCACGCAGGCCGGCCATACATGAATAAAAGAAAACATCGAAAAAATTAGGCCTTCGAGGGACGGCACAACAACTTGTGCTTTAGCCCGCTATTGACCGCTCGGTCCAGCAGCACTTGCAAGCACAATCCACCGCACGGTGGTAAACAAAAGCAACGGTCAGCAATGCTGACCAAATTATAACTATCTCGCCCCCAAATCCGGGGCGGCGATGCTCCTTCTCTGCACTTTATTAGTATAACCAAGCAGTATAGTAATGTCACTACATCACAGGAGTAGGCTCACACGGCCACACACCCCGTGCACTCTGGGCACATTCTCGGTGATCATGGTCAAAGACCGCCGACCCACCACCGTCCCTTTGGACGACCATAACTCGTGAGCATTTGGTCTTTTTGGCCACTGCCTAAGACCCTCCATTTATGCCAACGGCAACTGCCACGTACCGTTAGGTCTCTTTACCGAACGATATAGAGTTGGTACAATTCTGTCTAACCTGTTGCTCACACCGCCCTGTCAACTTAAGAACATAGGCACGGGTCAAACTTCCCCGAGTCCCAATCCTTTTACACATCACATAACCCAGTTATGTTCAAGTTGGCTCCCTGACCATCATGCTGGCAGAACCACGCGTCTACCCAGTTTTCCGGGTGCACCTTAGAGTTAATCACCAAGGCCCCCTGTTGCAATCTACCTCGTAGAAAAACACGAAAAACAAAGATTCGCACGGAGTCTTCTCCGGCATTTATGCAATGCAATATCACCGATCCAGACCAACATGTCTAGATAGGCTTCACACACCATTCCTATGTCCGTTCTCGATAACGGACTCTACACAACGGGGACTTTACATATCTACCCGAAGGAACGCCTCCAACTCACCGCAAACTCGTATGAGCAGGCTTCCTATGCAAAAGAAGGAGAGCTTCACAAGCTCCAGTAGAGAATCGTTACCCTAGCGTTCTTCCTTGGCGCCATGGAAATCTATGTCGATGAAAAGCGCCGCAATCTCCTTGCCTTCGTAGATCCAAAGTTTGCTCGCGATTTGGTGTCCCGAAGCCCCCTCCAAGGACCGGATCTAGATTTCTTCTTCCTCTTTTGCTCTCCCTTCTCTCTAGAACTTAGAAAGAGTACCAGCGGTAGAAGATAAGGGTTTTGAAACCCTATACTCAGGTATAGCCCACTTGGATTAACCACCAGCTATCGGATCCCACAAAAGGGAAATGCACGGCTTCGATCCAGGTCTGACCTGTACAAACGAGGCTAAACACTACACGGTTCACCAAACGAAGCAGGACACGTCGGCGACCAATCAAATTGTGTTGGGACATTTAGTCTAGATCCCGCCAAAAACCTCTATGTCGACACTCCGCGTCGACAGAGTCAAACACACCACAATCCGCCCCGCGCTCGACGATCATCGAGCCAAGATTGTCGAGCGCTGCCAAATCGTCGATCGCTGATCGCTGGCCTGATCGTTGAACGCCGCCAGATCGTCGATCGCAGATCGCTGGCCTGATCTTCGAATGCCGCCAGATTGTCGATCACAGATTGCTGGCCTGATATTCAAATGCTGCCAGATCATCGATCGCAGATCACTGGCTTGATCGTGGAACGCTGCCAGATCGTCGATATCAGATTGCTAGCCTGATCGTCGAACGCTGCCAGATCGTCGATCGCATATCGCTGTCCTGAACGTCGAATGCCGCCAGATCGTCGATCCCAGATCACTGGCCTGTTCGTCGAACGCTGCCAGATCGTCGATTCCAGATCGCTGGCCTGTTCGTCGAACAGGCATGACACACCAGTGACATCCAGCTGTGTTTGTTGTTCGACGATCGTCGAACCAATATCGTCGAATGCTGGCCAGATCGTCGAAAGCAACATGATACGCCCTGGGACACGCCCGTGTCCCAGGCCGTGTACCCTTGCCAAAAACCAAATTTGGTACAAAACGCCTCCCGTCGCTCTTTTGAGTTTCGGGGCGTTACAGCTCTCCCCCTCTTAAAAGATTTTCGTCCACGAAATTACATAAAGGAAAGATAAGTACAAAGCTAAAATTTGTACCTGAGTGGAACCACTTCGGGTACTCATCAAGCATAGTCTGCTCTCGCTCCCAAGAGAGCTCTTCTCGACCGCAATTGTCCCAACAGACCTTGACCATCCTGATCTCTTTATTGCGTAGCCGCTTGACTTCGGAATCCTCAATTCGTACAGGCTGAACCCACTATCAATCGGCACTTGATGGACCGCGATCACTTGCGTAAGCTCTTGCACCGCCTTCCGCAGCACCGATATATGGAATACATCATGTAGACCACTAAGCTCCACTGATAGCTTCAAACGATAGGCTGCTTCGCCAACCCGCTCCAGAACCTCAAACGGCCCAAGGTACCTCGGGCTTAGCTTTTTCAATCGCCGCACCCGCGAGACACCCTTGAACGGCTTGATCTTCAAGTACACCCAGTCGCCCACAGTGAACTCCACATTCCTGTGCTTGGCATTATAGTACTTCGCCTGACTGTCCTGAGCGATTAGCAACCACTCCCAAATCGTTCACACCAATGAAGTAGCATCTTCCACCTCTTGATGCTTGTACAACTTTGACTCAGCCGTTCCCAACCAGGACAACGACGTGTGACATCTTCTACCATATAGGGCCTCGAAGGGCGTCATTTGAATACTCGCCTGGTAGCTATTGTTGTATGCAAACTCCACCAAGTATAGGTGGTCTTCCCATTACTTTCCAAAGTCCAGGACACACATGCAGAGCATGTCTTCCATTGTCCTATTGACCCTCTCGGTCTGCCCATCCGTTTGCGGATGGAATACTGTGCTAAAACTCAGCTTTGTTCCAAACATTTGCTGCACCAGCCTCCAATCATTGGACGTGAACTACCCATCTCGGTCATTCACGATGCTGCAGGGCACACCATGAAGCCGCACAATATTGTCTACATACAACTTTGCCAATTTCTCAACCGGATCATCCTTCCTATGCGGAATAAAATGTGACGCCTTCGTTAGACGATGTACGACCAGCCAAATGGCGTCGTTCCCCTTTTGCAACCTTGGCAACCCGTGCACAAATTCCATAGCGATGTCATCAAACTTCCACTCTGGAATAGGCAAGGACTTCAAGAATCCTCCCGGTTTTTGGCACTCCGCCGTCACCAAGGCGCAATTTTGGCACTTTGCCACGTATAGTGCCACATCCTTCTTCAATCCTGGCCACCAGAACAATTTTTTAACATCGTGGTACATCTTCGTGCTCCCCGGGTGAATCGAGTACTTGGTATGATGCGCCTCGTACAACAATTCCACCCGTAAATTGCCCACTGTGGGGATGCACAAACGATGACCGTCCTTCCAAAGTAATCCGTCCTCCACAACGAATTGGGGATTTGACCCATCCAGAGCCTCTATCATGAGTTTCTTCATGTGGACATCCATATCCAAAGTCTGTTGAATACAATCAGCCAGGTCATATTGGACTTCAGTCCAATTCAATAATGCTTCAGCACTTGACTACTTGTCTACACAAACGATCTCCATTGCCTCCAACTCTCGAACTAAACGCTCGTCATAGATCGACAGCCAATTGGCTTGAGCTGGGCCCAGAGACTCAACGCATCTGCAACCGCATTGCCCTTACCTGGCACGTAGTGGATCTTGAACGTATAGTCCCCCAGGAACTCCATCCATCTACGCTGCCGCATGTTAAGATCTTTCTAATCTAGCAAATATTTCAGGCTTTTATGGTCAGTATAAATATCGACCTTTACTCCATACAAGTAGTACCTCCACAACTTCAAGGCAAAAATCACGGCCGCTAACTCCAAGTCATGGACCGGATAATTCCTCTCGTGCACTTTCAGCTGTCTCGAACCATAAGCTATCACACTTCCGTGTTGTAATAGTACGCAACCCAAACCGCTGCCAGAAGCATCATTATATATATCGAAGCCTTCGGTCCCACTCGGCGAACTAAGAACTGGCGTCGTGGTCAACCGACATTTCAACTCCTCAAAAGCTCGTGCGGCCTCCGTCGTCCAAACGAACTTATGCTCCTTCCTCGTCAAAGTAGTGAGAGGTAACACTATCCGCAAGAAGTTCTCCACGAAGCGCCTAAAATAGCTGGCAAGCCCCAAAAAGCTCTGTACTTCCTCTACCGTAGAATGCTCAGGCCACTCTTGTATCACAACAATCTTCACCGGATCCACTGCACTACCTTCCCCACACACTACGTAACGTCCCGATTCGCGCTAGGCCCCCCCATGTGAGTTTTGAGTCAGGATGGCAGGCTTGAGTTCAGGAAATTGGAGGAAAAAGGGGCGGAACTTGTTGACTGGAGAAGTTAGTCCAAAGCAGGTTACACGCCCTGGGTCACGGGCGTGACCCAGGGGCGTGACTGATGTACTCGAGTAGCTGCCGAGGTTACTCGAGTAGTTTCAAAATACTCGAGTAAAATGGGTTACACGCCCTGGGTCACGGGCGTGACCCAGGGGCATGACTGAAGTACTCGAGTAGCTGCCGAGTTTACTCGAGTAGTTTCAAAATACTCGAGTAAAATGGGTTACACGCCCTGGGTCACGGGCGTGACCCAGGGGCGTGACTGAAGGTACTCGAGTAGCTGCTAATGTTACTTTAGTAGTTTTCAAAGTACTCCAGTAAAAAGGGTTACACGCCCTGGGTCACGGGCGTGACCCAGGGGCGTGACTGAAGGTACTCGAGTAGCTGCCAATGTTACTCGAGTAGTTTTCAAAATACTCGAGTAAAATGGGTTACACGCCCTGGGTCACGGGCGTGACCCAGTGGCGTGACTTAAGGTACTCGAGTAGGCGGCTGGTTCTCGAGTGAGAGGGTTACATGCCCCGTGATACGGGCGTGACCATGGGCATTACCAGGGCGTGTTTCATTGTGTCGAGTATCGAATCGGCGTCGTAATTGCCTGTAACGCTTCGCTCGAGCGGGACACGTGTAAGGACACCGGCGTGTCCCTACCCGTGTAACATTATATATATAAGGAATAGTGGAAAACCCTAGCCATTTCACTCTTCTTCCCAGCCATTTTTTTCTGAGAGAAGTCCTGTGGAGAAGGAGAGTTTGCTGGAGGAAGATCTAGGGAAGAAAATCCGCCAACGCCGTAAAGGAGAGGATGCCGCCGCGAAGAATCACAAGATCTATGCCGGAAATGGAACCGCTGGGAATGATGTGAGTTTCCTACCCTCTCCCTTGATGCTAGATCTATAGTAATTTCCCTAGGAGAGACATCGACTCAAGAGAGTCTTGATGGAGAGGAGGAGTTTTCTAGGAAAGGCCATGCTAGGACTTGTGTCCTAGGTTTTAGATCTCTTCAACCACTCCCTTCTTCTATATGATGATAGGGGATGGTTTCATGAGGGGTATTGGCCTCTTGAGATTGAATAAGGGAGAAGGTTTTCTGGAATGATTTGTGAAGATCTCCTTGAGGAGGAAGATGAACCGAAGTCGTTCATTCCGCCTTAAGATGCGTGCAGAATCTGTATTCTGTGCACAACGAACTTTATGGATATTTTTAGGTGTGATATGTCAAGATCTGGGCTTTCCGTAAACACGAAAATTAAAGCCCTTGAGAATACCTTTCCAACGAGTGGCTGCACGACTTCAGGCGACGTCTGTAGCAACGGGAAAGTCTGAACGAAAATGGTATTCGATAAATCCTGCGTACAGAAATTTTGTTCTGTACGCATGGGGCTTCATGTATGATTTCAAATAGGATAATGTCAAACCTGGGTTGAGGTCTGAATACGAAAGTTATAACCCACGGAAATACCTTTCCATCGAGGGGTTATACGCCTTCACCGAATTCCCATAGCCTCAGGAATATCCGGTCGAAGTTGCTGTCCAGATTAATCTGCACTTAAAATCCTGGGTTTTTATATAATATGGATTTGGGTTTGGTGAAATCGATGTTGCAAAATAGCTTGAGGTTTTGATGAAATATTTTATAATTAACCACCGTAATGCTATGAATGATGAATCTTGTTAATCAGATTTCATACAACTAATTGTGAAGCAAGATTTATGGAAAGAATAGACTTGATAGAATTTGGTAAGTTGTTTTAGATGCATATCATGTTATATCATGTTGGAAATAGATTTCTTACAATAGAATTGTGTTGTAAGATTACTTGAACGGAATGACTTGATAGAAATTGGTAGATTATTACATGCGCATCATATATGTATTATGTGGGATCATTGGAAAGTCATGTGGAAGAATAAATTATGGCATGAGTATGTTTGACCAATGCAATGAGTTTAGCATCCATACTTAGAGCGTTGTCTCCCCTACGGGTAGTATTGTGAAAGGTTGTAAGTGCGGTGTTGACCGTCACAAGCTTGGATAGCTTGAGATGAGACAAACAGTCGGTTGGGCTTGGTCCTCGGTGTTCACATCCCGGGGCTCCTTCCGTGCCAGGTGGATGGTTGGGCTTGGTCCTCGTGCCTTACTTCCGAGGCTCCTTCCATGCCACGATAATATGGAATTTGCATGTGGTGTGAGTCGACATGCGGTGTCGTAATCCTGGGTTAAGGATAGTGTGGTAGGTCTACGGGCTCGCTAGTCGTCACACCGACGGGAGTCGACAGTTAGACTTTGGGCGGTTGGCCTTGGTCCTCGTGTTCACATCCCAGGCTCCTTCCGTGCCAGTGAACGGTTGGGCTTGGTCATCATACTCACTCCGAGGCTCCTTCTGGGTCACACAAGGTCAGTTCGGGGCTTGGTCCTTGGTGCACATCTACCCGAGGATCCCGCTGGGCCATAGTACGCATGGGCTCCGCTGTTGTGTTCTTAGCATTGAGGCGTACGGAGGCCTAGGTGAAGTAGTGTTGATACCCGCCTACTAGCAGAAGTGCCCGTTCTACTATCACCGCCTGGACACGGCGGCTGATGCCTGAGAGGTTAGCTACCTGCTCGAAAAGTGGGAACTACAGTCTGTGTCGACATGGCAATTGCTTGTGTGTGATCATGGGTGAGTCATTTCATAGCATACATACCATTTCATATCATTGCACAACAAGATCCTCATCGTATAAGTTTGTATGGGCACTCTTATACGATGAGTTACTTTATGCAAATCGATCCTTAACTTATAAGCTTGTATGGGCATCCTTATAAGTTAAGTTACTTTCCTGTTGTAGTTTTCTTATACTTGATGTTATACTAGCTTTTGTAGAATTGTTAGTTTATACATTAATAGCTCTTGAAGAACCGTTAGTTTCTAAAATGATACTTATGTACCTTGCCACCTGCTTGTACCTTTTATACTTAGTATATATTGTACACATGTTACTTTTCCCCACCCGGTGCCGAGGAGTCGCCGAGGAGCGGATCTGAAAGCACTTAGTCGTTTCGACTAACGGTTTCTATGCCTTCTTTTTTTTAGGAGGTCACGCCGCAGGTAGAGCAGCCGCAGGCATTGCAGCAGGACAGCTAGGCCAGGACGACAGGGCCTGAAGTGACGGTGCCGTCGATACCGTCGGTCACTGATGTTAGAATTTTGATACTCTGATGTAGCCCGTTTGGGCAATGTTTAGTTGTACTCTGATATACTATAGACGCATGTTTTAGCTTCTCCTTTATTGATGTATTTGGAATATATGCTTAGTGTGGATTTGACTTCTCTTACGTATTATATTTTGGTTGGATTGGTATGTTATATTGATATTGTTGTAGCCGGCGGAATAGGTGTCTTGTGGTACAGGTTAGCCCGTGTGCTAACGCTACCGCAAGGCGGCTGTTCCGGGCATAAGACTCCCCTTTCGTGCCTTGTTTTTGGATTCGAGTGGGGGGGGGGGTCTTATAAATGGTATCAGTTTGCCACGATCCTCAACTAAGAAGTCATTCAACAATGGTGCCACCTCCGTTCGATTCGTCAGCTTGGGGACAAACTGACTTAGCGGACGCAGTGGTGTGCCCATATGTAATTCATATTATGTTTGTTCAACTTTGACCTTAAGTGTAGCAAACCTGACCAAAAATTTGTCGTCTGTGTGTAGGTTCCACTGCATGTTGAGCCAATGGGGGGTACGCCTACCCCTCCCATACCCACTCAGTTACAACAGTCTGAGTTGGGGCAGACGCTCACTGCCATCCTCGATGCTTTTAAGGCGCAACAGCCTCCGGTGCAACAACAGGCCCCGAGCTCTAACTGGCTGAGCACCTTCCGGGCTCTCTCCCATCCCGTCTATCGTGGGACGGAGTCAGCCGTATGTACGGAGGAATGGCTCGACACAGTATAAGAGCTATTGGCTGGTATCTGTTGCCCAACCAACATGGCCGTAATCATTGGCGGTGTCCGTCTTGGAGTTACATGCTAAGAGGTGGTGGAAGTCCATTATGGGCTCTACCTTCCATGGCCGAGTCTATACAGAGAAAAGTTGGAGCGAATTTTCGGGTGTTTTTTTGGAGCACTTCTTTCCTACTTCGGCCCGAGATGAGCTTGAGCAGAGGTTTCTACTACTGAAGTAGGGATCAAACTTAGTTACGAAATACCAGCGGGAATTCCAGCATATCGCAAGGTTTGTGAACTCTTACGAGTTGGACGATAGAGGTTATGCCAAACGTTTCTACAAAGGGCTGTGAGATACCCTAAGGCAGTCCCTTTTGTTTATAGAGGAGTGAAGTTTGGCGGAGATTATTGACATGGCGAAGAGGTTGGAGGCGGATCACTTGAGTAGTGGCAAGAGGCCTGCAGAAGACGTTATGGAGGATAGTCCGAGCAACAGGAGGAGACAGGATCCTAGAGGAGGAAGGGGATATCAGAGGTATGGAGGGCCTTTCCACCGAAACTATAGAGTGGAGCACCCAGTTCAGCAGCCGGCGGCACTGCCTTCACCACCATAGCCTCAGCAATTCCGGCAACCTGAGGCGCATCGTCGGTTGGTTTGTTTCGAGTGCAATCAACTGGGCCACATTAGACTCTACTGCCCACAGCTGTATGGGAACATCCCTCCTGCTCTCCCTCGTACTCTCCCTCCTACTCTCCCTCCTGCTCTCCCTCCTGCTCTCCCTCCAGCAGCCCCACGAGGACGGGGACATATGCGTGGTCGAGGACGAGGACCGCCAAGAGGAAACTCTAGCCCGGTCCGGGATCAGGTGTATGCGTTGGACATGGCGCAAGAGAGGAATCCCCAGGATGTTATAGCTGGTACGTGCAGTTAACTTTCTCAAATTGTGTAATTTAATTTAACTTTTTAAGACATACTAGATACCTAGTGGTTGAGTTTAGTTATTGGTACTTAGGCAGCGTGGTAATCGGTGGGAAGATGGCCTATGCGCTATTCGATACCAGTGCCTCACACTCTTTCGTGTCCGAAGATTTCATTAAATGTATGGAGGGCATAAAGTACTTTTCTGGAATAGCCCGACGAGTGCGCCTCCCGGATGGCTCGGAGATGATCGCTACCGCCATGTGAGAGTTTGAGGTATTTATTGAAGGAAGGGCTTTCGATACGCCTGCCACGGTCCTGAAGATGCCGGAGTTCGACATTATTTTGGGCATGGAGTGGTTGAATTGGCACTTCGCGAGGATCGACTGCACGGAGAAGAAGAACTATTTGAGACATGTGGACACCGAGGTTATCTTCCAAGGTATTAATTTCGCACCCTGTATGCTCTTGTCTTCAGTTCAGGCTGTAAAGGCCCATATGAAAGGGGATGAGGTCTTCATGATCTGGTTTGAGTTGAAGGAGGTTGCATTGGAGGTAAAAGATGTTCGTGTAGTGCTAGACTTCCCCGAGGTGTTTCCAGAGAAACTACCAGGGTTACCCACTCATAGAGAAGTCGATTTTCGGATTAACCTAGTACCGGGTGCCAAGCCTGTATCCAAGGCCCCTTACCGAATGGACCCGAAGGAACTCGCGGAGTTTAGAGTTCAATTACAAGAATTGGTGGAGTCAGGGTTTGTTCACCCCAGTTCGTCATCCAGGGGAGCCCCTGTATTGTTTGTAAAGAAGAAGGACGAAACCCTGCGCTTGTGTATAGACTATCAGGAACTCAACTGGCTGATGGTGCGGAACACTTATCCGCTACCTCGGATTGACGAGTTGTTCGATCAACTAGTGGGAGCACATTGGTTTTCTAAGCTGGACTTGCACTCGGGATACTATCATTTGAGGATACATGAGGAGGACATCCCGAAGACGGCCTTCAGTTTAAGATATGGGTTGTATGAGTTCACGGTAATGCCAT